>VXAL01001574.1:3586-17239 GCA_013399475.1 Chauna torquata | reverse complement strand
TTGCTTTAAGAATAAAATATCTTCCTGGGAAATATCTAAAAAATAGCACCCACACAAAAAAACAAAAAAAAACCAAAAAACAAACTAAACTGTCTTCGTAAAGCCTTTCATCAAGTAGAACTGTGAGATAAGGAGATGACTTCTCCACTGATACTATTGTAGATTTGTAATGTTTGCACCAAGAAAGAATCCCCCAGTTGTCCTTTGGTTTTCTTCATCCTCCTTTGTTTCTCTCATTTGTGTTCCTAGTGAAGTGCTAGGTTTTGATCTTCCACATACTTAAAACATTTGCTTTAGGCAAGTCCTTAGTTCTATTAAATCTGAACTACATTTGAACCATCACTGTTACACATTGTTCCAGCACCAGGAAGCACATGAAACCACTGTTTCATTGTGACTGTTTTGTAGGCTTTTAGAAGGTGAAGATGATGTCTTCGGTGTAAAGGAGAACTTGGTCCATAGACTTCAGTGTGAAGTTTGCATACTTTCAGTGCAGATAATTTGATGGCTTGGGTTGCTGGTTGACTAATTCACTACAGGACTGTGAGAATCCTTTACATGGTATTATTAAGGTCTTTAAGAACACTCTCATGGTGCACATTGAATTATCAGTGTAGTTTGATAGGAGGCAGAGTACAGAGACCTTCTAAATTAAAGGGTTATTAAATCCTCATCCCATACCAGTTGTTCTTTTCTGCCTTGTCTTCATTTTAATTCAAAATAAATTACTATAGTTAATATTTCCTTCATAAAAAAAACAAATCTCAAACCAACAGTTTCTTGAATATGTTACATTTTACTTTTTTCCTTAGTTAGTATGGAGTGAATTTGTGTCATATGCAAATTTGGCTTTAGGTATCAAGTTATCTGAGCTACTTGGATTAATCTGTGCACTTTTCTGAGTAATGTTTGACACAAGTCCCGTATGATAAGGCATTTGTGAAACAATAGGACTAAAATTGGAAGATATGATGAGGGAGTCATATGATAGCAAGTGAGCCAGTCTTTCTCCTGCATCTGTCCTCCCAGTTCTCCTTCCTCTCCTTTTCTTTACATGTTTGAGATTACCAGTTTTGGAATAACAGAACTGAGTAAGGGATAACATTGGCTTTTTCCCTCAAGTTTACCATGTTCTTCCTACCACTCTCCTTAAATGCTAGTGTCAATACACTAGTAAATTCAAGCAAGACAGGGAGAAAAACTCTTCTTTATAAGTTCTTAAACTTTACTTTTATATCTATGGTGGCTTCTGTTATTATGTTTTGCTGTTTTAATTATTCTACTGTATATGTTATGTCAGAATGGGCAGCAGCTGTGCTGACGGATGGAATTTGTAGTTTCAGAAGAGCCTTAGCAGTAATACCGATACCATGGTCAGAATATTTTTGTGATAAATTGTCTGCATGTGTTAATATAATATAGTGGCTGTGTAGGAATGCACGTGGCCTCCAAGAGGTTATGCCTTCTTACAGACACCCTGTTTGAACACTTGCCTGTGTGACTCTCATGTAAAGACTTGGGGTCACACTGTAAATGGGCAATGACCTGCGTAATGTCATTTTATTCAAGATCTAGCAGGTTATTCTCTCTCTCGTAATATATTCTGCAATACTTTTGTTGTGGAAGTTATTCTTATATTTTCTGAAAAGAAAGGCCTCTATGCTCTTTCATAGTCTCCATTCAAACATTACTGATGCAGCATAATCCTTACTTGAATTCTTTTTCTTTTAAGTGGAATGATCAGAAACTGTTTTTTCTGTAAATAATAATGAAGCAAGATGGTATGGAAAAAATATAATTCTAAAAGAAAAACATCTTCATAAAGGAAACACTTAAAAATGAAAACTCTTATTTTCATGTAAATTATTCATAGGTTATCAAGTTTAGATGAGGTTTGTGAACCTAATTTTGTTATGGTTCTTTAATATAACTTTAATATAACTTTAATGTTTAAATCTATGATGCAGGCAATGAAATTCTACTCAGGGAAACCATTGTGATTTCTGTGTAATTGGAAAAGTTTATGTATTCAGTTGGCTACTAGTACTGAGAGCAGACATTTATCTACAAGACTTTGTAACTCAATAGCATAACATCGGACATAGACAAGATTGTATTTGGACAAGTAATGCTCTTGTAGGAGAATAACATGCCACACCTATTTTAGTGTCTTTCTTGTTGCTAATAAAAGGACTGATCAGGAGGGTTCTCAGCTGGTAGGTGCAGTTGGTCTTACTGATTTTCTTTCTGCTTTACCTTCACTTTACCCACATTTCTTTTTTACGGCTTCTTTTGCTAGTCATGCTTATTTAACTTTCAGTTTTTCCTTCAACATCTTTGATGCTCATGTGGTCATTGCATTCTCTTTGTCACTGCCTTTTGTGTATATAATTTGCTCTCAAATACAACTTCACCATGTAAAGCTGTTCCTTCAGTAATCCTCAAGGTACTGTACTTCCAAGGTTTTATTGATTCCCAGAGTTCCTGAGATCTTCTCTGCAGCCGTTCTGGCTACATAAAGCTCTTAAGAAAGGAAGAGTGCAAGAATGTCTGAAGTGTTGACATATCTTGTTAATAACAAAAAAGTTGCTGAAGCGAGTTATTTCAATACCTTGTGAACCTTCAGCTCCTTCAATTCTTTGTACTTGAGCAGTGGAAAAGATGTGATTTTTCACAGGTTTTAGGTTTCCTCTTGTTCTATGCACTGAAGATATGCAAAACCTTATTGGAATGAGTCTGAGGAATTGCCAATGTGTCCTAACAAGGTGTCTTCAAGTATAATTAAATCATGTTTTCAAAATTAAGCCTGTATTCCCCTTATGCATTCACTTACTCCTTCTTTTTTTCATTCCCTAAAAATATTTCTCCTGTTTGTATTCATAGTCCCTTTGGTAAAATTTCCTTGCCTTCTAAGTCCTTACTTGTCAGTTGTCCCAGCCAAATTTTATCCTTTCCTTGTCTTGTTTCTCATTTTGTCCGTCTGTGTTTCTCATCTGTTTCAACCATGTCTCTCAAGCCTTCTGGCAATACGTTTTCCTACTGCATTTCTTTGTACTCTGAGATGATATCTTTCATTTCCATCACCATTGAATCTTCATTTCTTCAGAAGTAATACTGTCTTTTGTAGCTCAGGATAGTGCTTTTCTGGTATTCCAAGCTACCTTCTCAGCTCTTTGGTTATCACTTTGAAATTAGTGAAACACAAAATATCTGGAGAAAAGATAGGAATAGCCTCTTTGTCTGCAGTTCTTATGGTTGTTGAGTACAGAAAAAAATAATTTCATTTGGACCTTACAGAAGTTCCTTGTCTACTGTCCAGAGTAACATTCTGAGTAAAACATGCACAGTAACAGAAATACGTTTTACAGCAAAGGTACAATAAAAGTGAACAAAGTGCTGTAGTCTAAAACATTAAGTTAAATCATAGTTTTCAAAGTTAAAATGAGATTTCAAACATAAAATTCTCTTTCTTGAAATTTGAAATCTGATTGTAAGTTGTAGTGGATTTTTTGGAGGCCTGACTGACCTGTGTTCTTTCATGCTAATTTAAATTAGAGGTAATATTTATTATTATACTATAATAAGGGGAATTGTTAATGGTAGGACGGGGTTGAGTCCTCTAATCCCTTCAGTATGTGTCTCCATGTTATATATATTCCTAGTTTATTCTCTTGCTTAGCTAAAATAACTACCACTCTGGGGACGCAGTTGACTAGAGAAGCCCAAGCTTGCAATATAGCTTGCAGAAAGATACCTCAGTCACTCTTATGTCTTCTGCCTTCATTTCATCTTTCATCCTTCAGATAAATCTCCTCATCCCTTTCACTCCCTTATCCACTGTCTCTGCTTCCAAAGATCAAAGCTATAAAAATTCAGAAAATGCACCTTGGCTTCAAGAATGACAGGGAAATAGCTGGTGATTAAAAACCTGTGTAGTCAGCTAGTATGTGCTTTCTCAAGTGGTCAACTTCCAGCTAGGAGGCACATATTGATGTACCAAAAATTTTTTTAGAGGAAACACCTTGCCTGTAAGTTGAAGTTTGGAAGCATCTGTTGTGTGTATCATGTTAAATCCAGGATGCCTTGTCTTCACAAGTGTGTCTAGAACTTGCTCTTCTGACCAGAACATGGACTTAGACTGAGTACCTACTTGTAATAATTTTGTCTGGGAAGCAGAACCACTTACAGCTAAAATTCCCACTGTCTGATCTTTCATATTCAGCTAAAATGTAATAATAACATAACAGGGAGATGAACTCACCAATCATTAAATTAATTTTTTAAATTAATTTTAATTAATTTAATTTCTTTACTCACAAACCAAACTTGGGAAAAGTGTACAATTAATCTCTGATTTGCTCACATTTATAAGTTTACCATAAAATACTGGTATTATGCCTGTGTGGAGATGATCAGTTCATTGTTGTGTCTCAGGGAGTGATTGCTTAGTTTTTTATGATGTAGTCTCAGCAAGTTTGTGGATGACACAAAATTGGGAGCAGTGACTGATGCACCAGAGGGTTATGCTGCCATCCAGAAGGACCCATACAGGCTGGGGAAATGGGCTGACAGGAACCTCATGAAGTTCAATGGGGGAGAAGTGCAAAGTCGTGCACCTGGGGAGGAACAAAGCCATGAACCTGTATGTGCTGTGGGTAGACCAGCTGGAAAGCAGCTTTGCAGAAAGGACCTGGGAGTGCTGGTGAACACCAAGTTGAACATGAACCAGCACTGTCCCCTCATACCAAAGAAGGCTAACAGAATCCTGGGCTGCAGCAGGAGGAGTGTTGCCAGCATGCTGAGAGCCTCCCCTCTACTTAGCGCTGGTGAGGCTGTACTTGGGGTATTGTGTCCAGTTCTGGGCTACCCAGTACATGATAGATACAGAGCTAGTGGAGAGTGGAGCTAGTCCAGTAAAGGGCCACTAGGATTAAGAGACCAGAGCATTTCACATATGAGGAATGGCTAAGAGAGTGGGGACTGTTTAGGCTGGAGAAGAGAAGGCTGTCATTAATGTGTGTAGAGAAGATGGATCGAGGCTCTTTTCAGGGGTGTCCAGTGACAAGACAAAAGGCAATGGGCACAAACTGGAACACAAGAGGTGCTATCTGAACATCAGGAAACATTTCTTTACTAAGAGGGTGTTACAGAGCACTGGCACAGGCTGTCCAGAGAGGTTGTGGAGTCTCCCTCCTTGGAGATATTCAGAAGCCACCTGGACATGGTCCTGGGCACCCTGCTCTGGGTGTCCCTGTTTGAGCAGGAGATTGGGCCAGATGCCCTCCAGAGTCCCCTTCCAACCTCAAACATTCCATTAGAGCATTTTACTGATACCATGATAAAGGTACTCGAGCAATTTAGTTTTATGTTTCCTGCCGTACTGTTTCTGAATTGGCTGTGGGATTACAAGAAGATATCTATTTAAGGCTTTCAATTCTTGTTGCCTTTTCTTGGACTTTTTTGATGTCCATAAACGGGATTTCTCAGTAGCACTTACAGTAGTTGCTGATTTAAAAAACTACATTTGGCACAAATTTGGTCACCTAATCCATCATTCAAAGGAATATCAGTATCTTTTCTGTTGGCTAGACATGATGCTAATGCTGTTCTCATTATGGTTTTCCTGTGCACCTTTGTGCATTAACAGCTGTCTGTACTTACAGTATAGTACTAACATTGTATGCCCTTTATGGTTTTTTGTTTTCTTTTGTTTGGTTGGTTTTGGTTGTTGTCTAGTTTTAACTTGGCATTTTTTAACCTTGCCAAAGTTGTCCAATGCCTCTTGCCATTCTTGCTTTTCTTGTTTTTTTTTTTTTTTGGATGAAGTGTTAATATGTAAAACTTGATACCTTGTTTGTGCCATTACAAGATAAATGAATAACCTTTTCAAATGGCATCTGCCAGAATTTTGTGTATTCATCTAATAGAAATATTTGACATCAATGGTCTCTCAAAGTCTCTCTCCTTATAGGCAATAAAAAAAGTTCCATTTTTACATGGGTTCTTGTTTATATAAAAGCAAGGGAAGACACCCTATTTTATGGTGTCTTACTTGGTCTTACTTGTTAGATCTTGCAGTTTTCTTACTGTGCTCTCTGATGTTGAGAGCAATGAGGTTGCAATAGGGATCAGTTACTGCCAGCACACTGCTGTCCCGAAGTGCTTCCTGACTGCTTGTGTATGGTCTCTCTTAGCAGTCAGTAATGAGCTGCATACATTTTGTTCTGCTTAGATCTTTGTGTAATGTAGGTAGAGATTGATATGGAATGTAAGCTCCACTGGAAGTCACATTGTACACTGAAAAATGCAAATGAACTACCAAAGGGAGGGGGAAATGTTTTTATCCCATCATTGAAGTCATTGAAGTAAGAAGCTGCTTACTAGCCAGTTTAGTATGGAAGATAATTCTAGTCTAACAAACAAATATTTGCATATCTGAGGAAGTGAACAAGTACGTTTAAGAAGAATGGACAGACTGTGTCTTGGAAATGAGGGAAATAGAAGCAGTTAGGATGAAAGATTAAGTCTCTTTAGATCCCAGGAACATTTCAAAGGTGAGATTGGCTAAAAACCTGTTGTGGTTTAACCAAGGGACATGCAGGAATGTGAAGATCTAAGAGTGACAGGAGGAGTGCACCTGAAAGTGCTCTGTGAGAAGTTCATCTCTTGCAGATGAGTTCTCAGACCAGGGCTTCTGAATAATTTTTCAATGTTAGGGAAAACATGAAACATAAGGTATGCACAAGGGCTGAAGTCATGATTGCTCGCTTGTTAGTGCCAACTGAACATAGATGCGTGTATGGATTACTGAAATGCATTAAGCATAGATTTTGTCTTTTATTTGTTGGTAACTTTCATAAGCATTCGTTACAGTGTTGTCTATTTTGAAAGTTGTTGATAGATGTTGTTATCTGCTTTTAACCTTAATTTGGCTTAAATGCAATTGAAGGGAACTTACGGGCATATTTTATGCAGAAGTGTAATAATTTCGTACCCTAGGGCATTTGCGTATCATTAAAGTACCCAGGAAGTACTATTAGGAGCTGGTGTTGCTGTCATTATCCCCTTTGTCAACAGCGTATACTCAGTCCATTGATGAAGTGATTTAATCCATCACCTTTCCAATATTTCTTCCCCCACACTGATCACTATTCTCGCTTGTCTAGACTGTCACTGTGTGTGCAGATCCGCTGTTCTCTGAGCTCTGCCTGATTTTCTGTCTCAGGTTTCTTTTCTGGTCAGATATTGGATTATCAATCTTGTTCACTGTGTCAGAGATCTGTCTAATCTCTGTACACTCTATTCTGGGCTGAATGACTCCTGTTGATGGCAGGCTCTACTTTTCCTTGTTTCTGAGTCTCCCAGTAGTCTGTCTCTGAAGTCCTTGTCCCAGGGTCTGTCACAGCCTCTTCTGTTCTCAGCTGTTATTAGCTCCTTGCCACACTTTATTAGTACAGTTCAGTTTGTATCAGTCACCAGCTTCTCTACAGTGTTTTCTTTTGTAACTTCAGATTAAAAACTTTTCTTTCTAGAGTTTCATTTTTATATGGATTGCAATATCCTTCCATTTTTGTAGTAAATTTTCATGTTTGGCTTCTATTCTCTGAGTTAATTGCAACTATTAAATACACGAAGTATGTCTGAAACCACAGCTGTCAGAAATAAGACTACTTTCTTACTCGTCTTTCTCTTCACTAGTACCTATTGCTTCCAGGTGCAGAATGAAACACCATTTAAATCTCTTCCCATTGTTTTCTGTACTTAGAGAGGTTTTCAGCCCTGATGGAGGTTTCAGCTACTCTACTTTTCCATCCTGCTTATTTCCTTGCATTCCTGCTTCAGGGAAGCTATGCTTCTTTGAGGATCAGGTCCTAGCACTTCAAGGGCTGTGGGAAATACGGAGTAACTACATAGAGAAGGTTGTTCTTTTCCTGTCAGAATCTTGCACTCCTGCTTTTTATTGTCATTTTGCATGTGTGATGGGAAACAGCACACACAGCACATTGCTGGCAGCCTGTGTCCATGCTGATTTGGAACAGAATGAATGAGTAAATTCACTTAGTTAGCTATCTCCAGGATATCGAAATGCACCAAGAAATTCAGCTTTGTCTTTCACATTTTTGTCCTATCATCCAGGTGTTCCCATGAATCACTTGTAAGGGTGAATATGGATTCTACCACAAGACTTAGTGTAAGTGGTTACATCCTCAGGCACAAGTCGGGGGCGGGAGGGGGGGCAGAAGAGTGTGAACTTGCATGAGAACAGAACAATCAACTCCTCTGTTATTCATATTTCTTTAGTCTTCAGGATGATGTTGTTTTGTGATATGTCACAGAAAGTTATTGATTCTTGTTATATTAAATAAACTAGTGAATACATGCTGGCTTTTATAAGAAAAGTGTTCTAATTTATTTAACTCTTATACTAACAAATCAGCAAGAGGAGAGCAAATATTTTTATTAAGGTAGTGGTTATTTATCCTGATGAAATATTATCTAAAGAATTTGTGTAAGAATGTAAGACAGATTTTATTTTAGAGCTTAGGATAAGCAGCAAGACAAAAATCAGTATCTCAGGAGCTATCCTTGATAATTAGTGAGTTTTTGTTCCAGGGTTGTCCATTCTTATTTCTTCATCTTCCTCTGGAGGAGGAGAGAAGAGAAATGATACATATTATCCACAAAAACATTGCCTTCAGATGTAGTGCGTATGATCAGCTATATTGTAATTTTCTCTCCAAGTGGAATATTGTGATATATGTTTTTGAGACAGTGGTAATGCAAGACACCTGCTTGTCTTCCCCAAATTCCTGTTTCTACTTTTTCTGTTAAAATGTGCCCATTGCCTGTGAATACAGTCCACTTCAAAGCAAACATGGGAGAGAAATCTGGATATACAGTGTGTTACTAATGAAAACATTAATGTCTTTATTACTGTGGCACAAATCAGTTTTATGTCATTTATGGCAGATGAAAAGATTTATTTTGCCTCATTGTAATAATTCTTAAGTAGTATGGATTTCTGGAGTTTTCTGTGTACTTGCACCTTGGTTTTGCAATGACAGGAATACATCAGTGGCACTTGATCATTTTCTTTGCAGCAGTATTCATACTGGAAGTGTTCAGTAATCAGCAGTGTGTTGTTTTCAGCTATAGAGTCCTCATGCTCTATTAACTGTGGTGTTAGGAAAATGGCTGTTGGCAATTTTCCATCATGTCAATGCTTTTAGTATTTATGTTAGAAATAACGTTTGTGAAGGCAACAGAAATCTTTCTCGTTTTTTTCCTCTCTCCAAATATTTTGGTGTTGAGAATAGGAATGTATTTTCTCTGTTCATATTAGGTATATATACTGTACTAGCATTGTGACTTAGAGAAACATAAAACTAAGTTTATTTCAGTCTGTGTCTCAGTTTGTTCTGTGTAACTCTTTTCTCCAGCATGTCTGAGAAGAGTTTAGAATGCCCACATCTGAATGTGGGATGGGAAAAAAAGGTTTATAAAGACACGGATATGTTTTTCCTTACTAGAAACTTTGTGAAAAATTTTTTGTCCTTGTTTGTTATTGTGCAGCAATTCATAATGATCTGTCCAGGTATTATTTAAAAGAAAGGCACTGTTCATGTAGAGATCAATACAACCAAGATGATACATAATTCAGCCTCAGTGGGCCATTGCATTCATTTTTCATTTCAACATTGAACCATTTGATACACCTTGAAATAACAAAACAATGATCTTTAGATTGGAGTTATGAAAATTGAAAGAAATTTAATAATATGCATGTCAAATAAAATCAACGGGTTTCTATTTTATTTTCTTAAACTCTAAGCTAGCCATTACCCAGTGTCAAGGCTCCGTTGCTTGCAAAAATAACAGTTTTTCTTTTTATATTGCTGCTTATTCTTCCCTTCTCTCCGACGTATTTTTTTCCTGTTGGAACCTTCAGTATTCACATTGCATTAAATATCTGCTATTCATATCAACCACTCTGGAAATCCATCCATTGTTTATGTCAGTTAATGTTAAGTAATACTTTGTACAGCAATAAGAAGCAGTAAAAAACCTAGCAATAAACTGCTGTGTGTCAGTGATTTCTCCTCAGGGTCTGCAACAAGCCATTTGATCTGACTGAAATAATGGCAAACAGGTTTAGACCTTTGCATTAACTCTGCAGGCTAATGTCTGGTAAGTGTCATGCTTGTAGAAGGACATCGGTGGTGTAGCCCCAGAGATAAAAATTGATGGGTGCCAGAAAAAGCATTTAGGTAAACAAAAATGTAGTCAGAGAGCTCCCTTGTGACTGTCATCAGGTGGTCTGTGATGTCTTGTGTGTTTGAATACACATAGTTAGGGAAGGTATAGTAATACTATTAAGTTGTAGTTAAAATAAAAATAATAGTTAAAAAGACAGCTAATTTAGGGTACCTAGTTCCTAAGTGTCCAAAGCGAGATAGTGAAAGTGGTTTAGTTTTCAGGAAACATGTATTTTTCTGAAATCAGTCTCCTAAAAGTGTCTCAAATTACACATTCAAATCCATTAGTTGTGTTTTGTTCTGCAGTTGAAGTCAGCTGGAGACCTTCCTGTTGGCTTCAGAGAGATTTCATCTAGCCTTGGGATGGCTTTTTTTTTTCCCCCCAAAGTTCTTTTAAAGAAGGAGTGAAAGTATATATAACGAAAACTTGATTTTTCTAGCACAAACAGTGCAGAAAAGAAAGCTTTTCAGTAGCCAATTTAGATATTTCTTATATGGGCTATTATCAATAGTTCTTTCTGAGTAACCACTTTGGATATTTCCTTTCAATGTCTGCTGTTTGGCTTAACGGTTTATAAGCCAGGCTGCCGCTTTTTGCAGTTGTCTTGTTTCTTAAAATCTATATAAATCACTGAATAGTATTCTGTTTCATAAAAGCATATTCTACTTACTATTAATAAAAGAAATGGCTTTGATTAAGGAATCTGAGTGGCAGAAATGTAAGCCCTTTTAGTAAATAGTTCTTATTTTTGTACAACAGCATTCATTTAGGATGTTGCACAAGACCCTTAGGGAGATTTAATAAATCTATTGATTGCATTATGCAGCATTAAGAAAGGGCAAAGCCATACTTCAGATTTTCATTTGTCAAGATTAAAGTAAACTGATAGTAGACATACTTTCTCTTAATTTGTCAAAGTCAGTGTCAAAAAAGTGAAATACCTAGTGTCAAGAAATCTATATCTGAAATCTTGAAGAAAGCCTCTCTAAAGAGAGGCATGAAAAAAAATTCATATTATTTTTAGTGTCGTTTTTGTAATAAATATAGTGATTAGAAGGGAAAAACAAGGAGTTCACAGAGTGAACTGTTTATCTTTGTGTGACTCCTGATTTTATTGAGGAAAATAAACGTGTAAAGATGCTTGTCAGAAAATTCTTGTTTCTCACTGTATGTTCTCATTGTAAGTTGCAGTGTTTCAGCACTCTTAGATTTATTTGGTATACTTATCATATATGATAACAGAGAAAACCTGCCAACTTTTTTCACACATTTAGTTTTTTTTCTCAGTAGGTGCATTTTACCTTTCCTCCATGAGTATGAGAAATTTAATGCTGTCACATGTCCTTCAGGATCTATCCCTTGGTTATAATTCAACCAGCAGTTAAAACAAAATTACGGTATATCTATTAATAAATGTGTTCATGCATGTGGATGTCTGCCTGTCTGTGTTTATTACACACACTCATATTTATATGTGTAGTAAGGATGTGTGTCTGTTATGTCAGTATCCCCATCAGACTTAAAACTGTTAAAATGGAGGTGGTTAAACATAGTGGAATGATAGTGGTGGGAAAGGGGCTTTCGTGTTTGTAAAACAGTAAGATAATAAAGAAGTGAGGGAAGGAACCCCAAATTCAAGGTACTCTGAATGAGAGGGTTGGATCTAGTTTTGCATTTAATCCTATTCAGTTCTAATCCTACTCTCATTTAAAGCAAGAGTGATGTTCCCAGTTGCATAGTTTGGGGAGTTTAATGGTTTTTAAGGCTGTCTAGAAAATACTATAACTGACTGGGAAAAGGGAAAAACAGAGTCATTTCTTCAAATTACACAGATTCTGAATTAATAGATAAACACATTGAATGTGGATTCTCTTTGTGACCAAGTTAGGTGTTGAATTGCTAATTTCTGTTTCGCGCTATGATGATACTTGCTAATAATGTCAGGCAATTATGTTTTGATGTAAGCTCACATAGTTATGATGCCTTAATTAAATGTTTGGAAGTAAAAGAAGCTTTTGAGCTATGTACATTTTTTTTTGTAACCTGAAGTGCTGAAAAATGAGATTTACACAGGAACAGATTTCAGAGACATCCAAATGTATTTGAATAATTTGTATGTGAATAATTGTACCAGTATTGTATATTAGTGCGAAGTTCCAACACCTTTTTGTCTTGATGGCTTTTCCAGTGATTTTATTTTAGCTGTATAGTTTTTACTTCATAGTCATGAATTTAGTCTCTGTGAAGGCCAAGAGGTGGAAACCCTCTATTATTCCAGTGGAACATAGGATTCTCTGCACTGCTGTATCAGGAAATCTCAAGTAACGGTTTTATGATATACGAGGATATTATTCTCTGCAAGCAATAACAAGCACTTCTATTTCCCCAGCAATATCTACATAATCAAACATTCACAAGTGCTTTACGAAGAATTTAATTAAATAGTGTGCAGAGTAATTGGATGCAGCAAGCACACAGGCTGTTATACATTCAGTAGTTCACATTTTTGCAGTTAGTGCAGAATGCTTTTGAGCAGTACAATGTGTGAATGTTATTTCTATCAAAACGCCCATCATCACCCCTCCTTTTGTACCTTGCTCCTCAAAAATTACTCTAAAACCTTAATGGATGTCACCTCCAGGAGCATCAGATACCTTCCTCAGTTCTCTAGTGGTGTGATAAACAGAGGGAAATACGAATTCTTTTGCTGAGACTTGAACATCAAACATTGTTCCTCTGAAATCAAACATTTTGTCTCCCTAGAAAACAATATCGATTCTTGTGTCTTCTACCACAAAGCTAGGTGTATTTGGGATTTTGTTTAAAGGTGGTAGAAATCTGGGGAGCAATCAAGATCAACTACTGAAGAATTTTGTTTCTAAATTAACACTAACACTGGAGATTCTGGGTTTAGTCATGGACAATGAGAAGAAGTGGAATTCTCTTTTTGCAAGAAAAAGAATGTTCAGAGTCCGATCTGTCAGTTGCTGGAGATTAAGAAAGTCTTCTCTTTGGCATTATAGTGCATTAGCTGATGCATGAGGGGAATTTCAAGGCTTGCAGAGCAAAGGGGCTGGAGGAAAGTGATTTAGAATATTTCTCTGCTTGTTGTCTACCTGGAAGGCAGCTAGCCATCCATCAGATTGGAAGGTTTTATAGGTATGTCAGCGCTATAAAGCGTCCATCTAAACCAGCAGACCAATACCAGTGAAACAAATGCTGAAAGACAGTCTGTAATTAGCCTATAAAGGTGTTTAGGTGGAGGCAAACTCTCTTCCTGAGTAGCATGAGACCTCACCCTAGTTTCCTGGTGCAACAGAGTTATTCTAGTTCATTACTGGCTGACAGTAACAAAATCTGTCCGTTACGACTGGCAAGAAAGACCAACAACTACAA
>VXAL01001571.1:0-15118 GCA_013399475.1 Chauna torquata | reverse complement strand
TTTTTTTTTTTTTTAAAATACCTGGCCTTTGTGTGGTATTTTGTTTAGATTACGGTTCCAGATCTCAACAGTTACACAATGCATTAAATATCTCAACACAAAGGACCAATCTCATACCACCTATGATTTTACGGTATAGTGAAACATTATTGGGGATAGCTATTAAAAATAACCTGGGTGATTTTAGTATTTATACAGTTGTGCGTTTCTCTGAAAGGCATAAAATCAAACCACATTCCTTACAATTATGCTGTAATACACAACGTACACAGATTCCTTTTGCAAAAGAGCTATTTTTCAGCTGTCAGATTAAACATGCTTTCTTATACAGCTACCTATCTCTCTCAATACAGGGGCCCAGCTTGCCACATCCCCGAAGCAGGAAGATGGTGTTAAGAAAGATGAGAATTTCTGCCATGACTTTGCTCCAGTCTGCAAATATAGTGGACCATATTCACACCACTTCAGCAACAGTTATCTTAGGGAACTACAGAGCAAAATGCATTAGACAGATTTTCAGCTTCCTGGAATTAGAGTGATGTCCAAGGTCTAGAAACCAACACAGTTCAGATCTCATGCCTCAGGCACGAAACTATTTACGTATTGTGTATACTCAGCCTATGCATACAGGTATGCTGAGAAACAATTTGTATTTATAAATTGCTCTGCAACCCCTAAAAGGAACATTAGCTCAAGATCCATTGTGCATATGGCTATCTAAAACAGCATACAGCAACATAGTGGGGTAGCCTTGAGCCCTCAAAAAGCAAGCAGAGCTCCAAGTTTTCCTGTTTGTTCTGTGCTGTTTCATGTCTGGTTGCTGAAGAAAATTTCTGACATCACAGAAATAGTGTTAAGAGTTTTCTGGATTAGACTTGTACCTGTTTCAACAGTAATTCTCATTCTGAAATCAGTAAGCAATTGTTTTTTATTCTGATTCTCCAGATAACCAGCTGCATTGACTAATAGGATTGCTGTGTCTTTGTGGTCATAAAGCCTGAAGTCTTGAGTCCTTACACAGGAAAACATGCTGAAATCACTACCATGTAAACAAAATAAAGTCTTACGGAAAGATCCTATGAAAAGTAACAGCAATACACTTTTTAATTAAAAAGGAATCAGGACTGGAATCATGTAATAGGTGTACCATTTCCAGTTATTTTCTGCAGGTTTGAAATAATCTATAGAAAGTTTATGGTTTTGTAAGTTAAATGTATCCCTCAACTAGATTTATTTCTTTAGCCCTGCCAATTTATTCCACACATAATTCTTTAGGTTTTTTCCATCATTTTAATATTCTTTTCAAGTACTAGAAATTAACTTTAAAAATACTGATACAAAAACATGATGGACTGCAAAACAAACTCTAGTGAGAGATGTCTCTACCCATTGAAAGGAAGTTGGACTAGATGAACTTTAAAGGTCCCTTCCAACCCAAACCATTCTACAACTGACTCAAATAAAAGAAAAAAATATGGGTACATATTTTACAGAATTATGATTACCAGTTTCATTCCCACTGTTATTCCATTGTAGCTTCTCTTCACCCTTCAGTAAGGCTCACACATTCTTCTTTGATCATTTTACTTACAAAAATGGGCACTCATTAGAAAGGCTGTTTTCAGCACTTAAGACATGAACCTTCAAATAGATGTGTTGCCATATTGTACTGGCCTAAATTTTCGCTGAAGTAAGCAGGTACCTTAAATAATGCAGGAAAAAAAAGGATCCTAAAGCCTCTAAAATGGTGATACAGAGAAGAATCACTTATCAAGAGGTTCCATTAAGGCTAAGTCTCATTTAGCCTTGTGTTATGGCATACCTTTAACTCTCACTAGACTCCTATGTGATTTGAAAAAGGGAAAAAAAGCAATTACTGCATTTTATGTCTCCTAAAGGCAACGAAGTCTTGCTACAGAAGCTGAAGGAATGCTGTGTACAGGGGATCTAACAAACTCTTTGCTCATTTAGTTTGAAAACAGTTCATACATTACTTAAGTTATTATGCAAATATTCTATTTGTATTGCAATAAATGGTAAGGAAGTAGCATACATTTTAAAATATCTGTAGTTGACCACCGCATGTTTGCAGGTGGCTTTCCTTTGCTCAGAATGAGAGAAGTATCATAGCTCCTGTCCTGTTAACTGAAGAGTAATTATGTGCTCAGAAATAATTAAAGTCTAGCCATATTAATACTGTTTTTTAATCATCCCCTCTGATGAAGGACTAATGTATTTCAGCTCCCAAATACATTAAAGCCAATTATAAATTCTCTCTTTATGGTCTTGATTCACCAGAAATTATCTGTGGCCTTTTGGACCACATGTGTGGGAGGTATGGACACTTGTGGATGTCATTAGCTTTTTGGTCTGGGAAAGCTGTTCATCACAAGACATTCATACCAGAAGTTGACACCATTTTGTAAAACAGTACAAATCCTCTAAACATAATAAATCTGTTCTTATGTGTACAGCCATTTTTTTGGGCCAAAGTGTTCTCCTTAAGTAATGAGAAAAGTCAGACAAAAAAAGAACCTTTTACATTAGGTTAAATAGACTCCATGGATCTAGCATTTTAGAAATCACCATAGTAATGATCACTCTGAGTTATGATGTCTGTTCAATAAAAAGGGAAAGAGGTGAGATTACAGCAAACTGCTGAAATAACACAGGTATTAGAATAATTCATTAAGTTGCAACACCATGGAATCTGTTCGTGCACATGTTAAATATGATTATATTTGCATCTTTAAACTTAGATAAGCACCTTCTTGACCAATTCTTCTTCATTAGCTCAGTTTTACTCAGCATTAAAGATCTGTGAGGTGAAATTACCTTGCCTTTTTAGGCACTACTCAGATTCAAGTATAAAATAACCAATTCTTTGTTATCCAACTATAATTTTTGTGCAATAGAGACTCTCTAGCTAAAAAAAAATCTGTGCTGAATTATCAGTCTGGCAGATGTTAGCTGAAGCACAATAACATGTTGTACCTATTTCATGGTTTTAATTTAAAACAAATTAATGATGACTTATAATTAGCAATCTTCAGACCTCAACATTTTCTGTGAAGACAATTCAAAAATCAAAATCTTATATGTTGAAATTAAAACTATATAATAGTTTTTCTTATAAATGTAATGACAAATTGGGAAGATGCAGCATAATAGTCATCTGATGAATAATTTTTATAAAATCATCTCTTCTTTCATTTGAAAATTAGAAAGCTGTCAGCAGAAAGAAAAGAACTAGAATTCCTTACAGAAAAGATATTTAGAAGGTACAAATGGCAGCTGGGTCTAAACAAAAAAACTAACTGAAAAAATCTCTATTATCATACTTTGTTGCAATAGACAAAACAATTCACTTTATATCTTCTTTCATTACTATCTTGCTTTCACCACATGCTCGCTTTTCCTTGTTATTTCTCCCTTGTATATTCCTTTTATTTGCATAGTGCACTTATTTGTCAAGTGTACCAGCAGAGCAAAGCCCTGGTTGTCTTTGCTTTTTGATGATAACATTTGTACTCGTGTTTTAACAACAAATGATGGCACAAACCTCAGTCATTTCAGCTCTTACTACCCGCTTTGTGATGACAATCGAATATTGTAATTAGAGCTGCAAGTAACTCAAATTTGCATCTCCAAGTGAATGACAGGTGCAAATTGAACCCACAAAAGGGTTGCCAACTTTCTTCGAAAATTTACATGTACAAATGCTTTGTCACTAAAGAAACTATTCTGACATTTGAAGACTAACTCCTGCTGTGTCTTTTATAAAAGCATATTGCTGAAGTGTCACACAAAGAACATTTAATCCTGAGCCTTTTTATTCACAAGATTAATCACACTGGCTGGATCTTGATTTCGCTCAAATCTGAAGGAACTTCATTACTGAACACTAGATTTATATGAATTTAAATAAGATGAAAATCCATGACTGGATAGAGTTTCACTTCTCTGGTTCCTGTTTTAGGTGCAGCCCAAAATTCAGTGTATTCTCCAAGGTAAAGGCACCTTACATTCATGTATCCTGTTGAGAGCAGCCCAAATGAACCCTCATTTCAGCTTTCTTTAAATCCTATTACCTTTGCAATAGGCCACTCTATAAATCCAATTCCTTTTCTAGAAGGCTTTTGGTTACTTGCCATACCTTACACGAAGTTACGCAGCATTACTAGAAAAGCTGGTGGGATAACTACAAATCTCTGAGTGAGCCACACAACAGACAAGTTCAGCCCTGAAGCAGCACACATGCCTTATCCTCCTGGGTGCCTGCCCGCATGGGGCAGCCTTCGGGTGCCCTGCCAGATGGCAGCCGGGGGGTGAAGCTCCTCCACTCTGCCCCTGCACGGACAGCGGTAACACTTGCACCAACTGGATTTGGCAGGAACTGTTCAGAGACAGCGCAGACACTTGTCCTAACTTTTCAAAAAGTACAGAGCTAATATCCTAGACGAGTTATCTGGTAATCCTTACAGGTTTGCGATGAAAACTTAACTCATGCATAGAGTATACTTAGTATCAGTGGAGAAGAGCTGATAGCCTGATAATTATTCTAGACACAGCTTCTGAACCACACTGACTTCTGATCTAGCCCTTGAAAAAAATTACATTGGAGAGAGGAGAAAGAAAGATGTTCGTTTTTCTTTCCAGCAGAGTAAGGAAAGGAATGGACACCTGTGGTAAAGCAGTGGCTGTTCCGCCCGTTAGGATTACTTGCAAGAAAAAGGATTCTTCAAACAGGCTGCAACTCTGTTGGCCAATGCTGACAGAGAAACAAAGCCTGTGCATTTAACAAGAAACACTGCAGTTGGAGTACAGAGCTGCAGAGGTAAGGGATGGGCAAGTAACAGACATGAAAAATGAAACCCGTAATTGTTGTACAGCGGTTATCATCAGCATTTACCACTCTTGTGCCACCTCACCAGCCTATATCACAAGTCCATGCAGCTTTTAAAATTTTATTTGCATTAATAATTCATGTTGTTTAACAGATACTCATATTCCAGGGTGACACACCACTATAATGAATTGAATGCAGCGTTACACAGCTGTGCCATCACCTGAACTGCAAGATCCTGAATCAATTTCCTCTCCCTACAGGTAATGACTACAATTCAGATCCTAATGAAGACCCATGCACATGCTTAACTTTAAGCCTCTGAGTAAGTTCCCTGAAGTCAACAGGCTAAGTCTTCTAATAGATAGATCCGCTACCGTTAACAGAACTGCTCCTATTTGGATCTGGGCCAGGAGGTCAACTCAGAGTTAAAGTTAAGCAGGACTGAGCATCCCAAATTTCTATCTGGTAAAACTTCCATCAGTTATTCTGAAGACAAATGTAATCAGAAAATAGACTGTCAATCTCTTGGACATACGATCAAAGCCCTGTGACAATTTGTTTTTTGTTTTGTTTTTTTTTTTTTAAATATAAACACCTTACTTTATATTCAATTTGTGTACATACAAATAAAATGCTAATTTTTTTTAAATATATCTCCCATAACCAAATTGCTTCCTAGTTTTAAGGAAGATATGAATTTGTTTTAGATCACAAGCCTAAGAAAGCGGTATTTAGCTCATGCAATACAACTGAAAGTCTAACTTTAAAATCCAAACTTTAAATTTCAAAATGAAAATTCACAGTTGCCACTAATTGAAACATCAACATTAATCTTCACATTCTTTCAAATATCTCTGTAGTGTTGCTGTAACAGCAATGTAAGTCAGGATGCAGTAAGCAAAAGATGCTTTTAAAGCATATATGAAGAGAGATAGCCAAGAAAAGCACCATCAAACTTCAGTAAAAAAAAAAAGGTAAGGTTTGGGCTCTTCTGCTTCAGACTGATAAGGAGGGCTATCAACAATAAAAAGAGTTGTTGTTGGAAAGCATTCTCTGCTACCTCTTGCCTTAAATGCCAAAATGATTAAAACATTGAAATTTCTTATTCTACCTTTTTTTTTTTTTCCCCTCTCCTGTCTTTCTGTTCTCAGACCCGGAATGGAAAATATCCAACCCAAAACACTACTGGACAAAAATAACTTTTGTAATCCTACCCCAAAATTTCTCTTGGAAAAGAAGCTAGTCCAGAACAGCAGCCTCCATGGGTATGATAGCTTTGGGATTCTTCCACAAGCAATTACTTTTGCTAGGGACAAATGCTGTCAGTCTGCCTTATGCTGGAAAAGCCTTCTCCCCAGCTAATTCTATTAACTGCAGAGGCTGTTGTTACAGCGGCTACATAGTTTTGTTTATGGCACAGCTGAGCATACAGCCCAGCTCTTTTGAGACCCAGTTCCATATCCTCAATAGAACAAAAGCATCTTCACATAACCAAGTAACCAAACGTTGCAGGGAATCAACTTAATTGTGCATAATATTTTCATATAAGAGTTTGGAATGAAATAAGTTCTCCCACCCCTTTTCTCAATGTACTTCATGTCACCTGGTTTTCAGCCACATACTTTTCAGTTCTATATAATTCATTGTACTATTGTAACCTGTGCAGTGTTTTGACCATCTTGCATACCATAGAGGTTATAATTCATAAACTTTATTTTCCAGATGAGTTAGTTACTATCAGTAAAACTTAATTCTCCAGCTACCTCACAGAGCTGAAGTTCTTCAGAAAAGTGGTGAAAGGGAGAAGGAGAAGGTTGTGTTTTACAGCTGACTGCAATCCAGCCCTCCCCACAAACACTCAGCAGACAGAGGAGCAGGGAGTTTATAGGCAGAGCACTTTGCTGATCAACCTTTCAGTTCCCTCATATAAACTCCAAATCACTACATTTCTTGCCATGCTTACAGTAGCAAGAACAAAGTCTGACTCTACAGTGAGCAACCAAAGTAAACATTGCGTATGCTAAGTTATTCACAGTAGGCTGAACTAGGCAGAACCACACTCGGGTAATTGTGAAGGTTTGTCTTCAGCATCACCCAGAACTTCCCAATCAAGTAATGCTGACACTGGTACCTATGGCATGGAGTTTCTTTGTTCTCATTATTATATCCAGGTTTGCCTCTCGTGATCTCAGGGGGCAGAGAATACTTCTGATACTTTATACCTATCTGCATGTAGGGACATATTCAAATGTCTTAAAACAGTCATACAACGAAGTTTCTCACAGGAAGACAAAGATCTGATTCTTTTGGTTATGTATGGTTATATGGAGATATATACACACATATACAGGCAGGTTCTCCTATGCACCTTTTTAACAGAGATTGTTCCCACAGATCTGAAACTCTGAGCATTACTGAAATAGAAATATATCAAAATATTGAATACGTACAAATACTAATAATCTGGTGTTCAGAACTACAGGCTTTCCATTAACTTGGATGTTAAAAAGAATAAAGATATTCCAAGTCAGACGTTTCTCCACTATGCAAAGCTTTCAAGGCATCCTTAAAAGACCCTCTAATTGGGAATGCGGTCACCAGCTTTTAGAAATATAATTGTATCTGCCCTCATTACCACACCTTTTGACAGAATCAAAGTGCATAGCTCTGAGAAACAGCGATGGGAGAACGGAGGGGGCAGCACTTATGTAAAAGGCTGTCAGGAGAAAAGTGCCTTGCCTCAATTATTTTCTCATATTTACATACTCTATTTTTAGAAGAGCATAATTTCAGGCAGGAAAACTCAAAACTTCTCAGAGATGGAGCAGTCACAAAACAAGAACAGCACAGCCAGCACTCGAAGATTAGTAGGATCAAATACTTGTCACAAGAAAAATCATTTTCATTTTGACATGTTTTCAATATTAGTGTGGTACTTATTTTGAAACTACACTTGACTTGCTCTGCATGTTGTATTAAGGATTCCCAAATGGATAAAAACCTTACACTGAATGGAGCATGAAAGGAAATCAGTGCATCATTTCTAACGTAGCAGAACTTATAGACAAGCAGTGATATTTGGGACCATGTATTTACACAGTTACTGTCAACTCCTATAGAAGGACAGAAGGCTCAAAACCTTTCTAGTAGAAACTTTCCACTCATGCTTACTATTTAATAATTGATTACCTTAACATAGAAGCTGGTGAACAGGAAATGATCATCAAAACCAAATAGATCTACAAAATGTCAAGTCTGGCTCTACAATATATTATTTACAAAAGCACAGCAAACTTAAGAGCAAAATGTCAGAGTAGCCCTGGCTTCCATTTTCATGACATCCATTTAGGTGAGAGTTGACGGGTTAGGGACAATATAACATTTCTAATTCTTTGTCTGCTGACAATGACTGTGCTCTCTGGAAGAAAACACCCCAATGCACAGCAGATAAAAGCATAACATTTCTCAGAATTGAACAAAAGTACTCTTAAACCGCAACACCCCCCCCACCCCACCCCACCCCCCGTCTGCTTACTTAGGATCACTACAATGGGCACTGTTACCAGAATTTTTATACTGAGCTATATTTCTCTTAAAGCTGATCCTGGTGGGGTGAGAAGTAGTTTCTTTTCCTAACAAATATAGAGAATTTACAGCAATTCACAGTGTTTATAAGTTATAATGATGGTCCAAGGTTTCACAGTACTCCTTTTGATAACAAGATCAGTAGCTAAATTAAATATGGAATTCTGTAACAACTGCACATATTATTTTATAATCACTAATTATAATTACTATTTTAAGGGGGTTTTGTTTGTTTGTTTGTTTTTAAGAAATAGTGCCTGATACGATTAGAATATCTTCTGTTTAGAAAGTAAACAAACTGATGGGGATATTTTTGAGACACTCCTTATGACCTTTTCCCAAGTCAAACAAAGCCAGTGGAAAAAAAGCGCAATAATCCAAGCTCCATCCTGCTGAGCAGAATATATACAGCAAGCACAGTGAACTACTGGCAACAGAACAACGCTTCAGACTATCAAACTACCAAACCGGGGAAAGCAGAAGTTGTTCCTGTAACAGGCAGTTAATAACCTTTTCCTTGGGACAGCAAAGATTGCTTTTGCTTACAGACCCATAAGTAAAGAATCTGAGCCCTTATTTTCACTTTATCAGCAATGAGGAATTACCATAGTTGGAAATCAAATTTTAAATTTTCCTTTAAGGTTTATTTTGCTAGTATTGTTGACTCAAAGTTTTGGTAAGATCCATTTTGGCTCTTCACCTATGGGGTTATTAACTAAACTGTACCTGCAAGATATTTAACGTAGACAAATGGGAACAATGCAATTAACTTCAATAGATTCCAAGAGCTTTTAAATCATGCCTTCAGATTTATACATGCACTGTGTGATTTAAATGTAAGAGAAAGTTTTAGAAATATATGTGAGCATAAGTGATTTTTTTTTTTTTTTTTTGCGCTGAAGTGAGAATTTAAGGTAATCTTCATTCTCTTGGGATTTTCTGTTTACAGTTTGGGTATATCTGATGGAAAAAGAATAGATGCAGACATAATAGTTTGAAAGCAAAAGAAAACAAACGTATTACTGATAGTAACTCCTTAAAGACAAACAACATTATTTTTCTTTTATTGGTGAAATTAGGTTTCCTGGAAACAATACTGGTCAGGACCACCAAACAATGATATTCAGTGACTCTTTTTATCTTAAAAGTTTTTGATAGAATAGTTCTATTTTGTTATTGCTGTTATGCAATCTTACACTTCTTTGAAATAATTATAGACAATCAGACTTCTATACAGACGGAGCACAATGAGCTCTTTGTTTAACAAAATGAATTTAATACCATTTTATATTGTCAGATGCAGTTAAAAAGCAGTGTTGATTGATGATTCAATGTAAAGCAGTGGAAACAACTTTCCAATTGGTATTATTTGTAAATTGAAACTATGTATATATAAGGTTATGATTCACTGTGGTTTTGGACAAGTTTAAAAAGATTTGTGTGTTGAGCTATGCTGTGTCCTCAGTTTGGAACAGCTTTCACAGGAGTTACAGGACTTGCCCTTTGCCATTCTCCTTCCCTGCAAGCCTTTCAACTTAACTTCCAACTTCCCAACCCATGACATGCTGTTGTTGTAAAAGTAACTTCCTAGTTTTTCAGACTCCTAACAGGCCAAGGCTTTAGTTTTAGCAAACTGTGGCCGTTCACTGCAATAGGCTTCCTCGCAGTAACAGCTGTATAGCTGACATCTGTGCAAAGTCGCAACTAAGCTGTCCTTCTTGCAGTCTGAGTAACACGCATGGGAAGCTTAAACCTCAGTGATGGCTGTAATTCTGTTGAAGAGCTGGGACCAACACATCAGCTACTTAAAAACTACTCAAAGAGCCTGAGATACATTGCAATTAAGTAAGTCATCCTTTGCAGTGTCAGTATATCCTTTGTCTTTTAAGGTGCCATTCTCTGGGCCAACGTTTTTTTCTGGTACCACTGATCAACAAAGTACTTTGTGCCATAATGTGACCAAGTCAAAATGCACTGGCATTTTATTAGTGATCTAACTTCCACAGTGGGATATCCAAATTCAAGGTGAAGAGTTGTTAGAAGCTCTGAATTATAAAGACTAAACGTAGTTCCCCACTCTTGAGCTAGGTATCTAAAATCTTCAATAAACAAGGGCTGTGCATTCAGTGCAGCTACCAGAACAAAGCAATACCCTAACGTAGACCCCAGCACCTACAGGCACCATGGATGTTAGCAACTACATCTCTTCAAACTATAACAGGTGTTTAGATAGCTGGCTCACACACAGGGTGACTCCAACATCAGGGTGTCTTCATCTTTATCTGAATCCCACTCCAGTTTCCAGAAATTAGGATTACACAGAAGATGGTGGGTGGGAAGGGATGTACACATTCCTCACATGAAACCCAGTAAGATTTTTTGGTTTCATTTCTTGACACAATCAATTTCATAGTTTTATGAAACTTGCCAGTTCATTGCTAATTTGTGTGTGGAGTTCATTTCATGCAGACAGGAAGAACTGAATTTATAAATTCTCATTTAACATGCTGTGTACCATTATGCCTATATAATAAATAGTCTCATATACTATTATCTTGAATATTTGCACACATCATTGAAAGCACAGATGGGCGATTCACATAAGTATGTGTCATATACTAAATTCACTGAACCTTTAAAGTCTTCCAACTAGTTGCATCTGACATATCTATTATGTCACATAAACTGCAGAGCCTATTTTGTGTTTCAAGCTTGAATTAGGGGGTCTTAAGAACTCCCTGCCATCATCCTTTAGAGCCAAAATTCCATTATTGGGACCTATGAATGGAGAACAAAATATCTAGAAACTTGTTCCATTTTGGTAGCAAGAGGTTCCATTTATAGCTTTACAACCACTCAGGCAAAAAAAAAACTTATTTTATACCCACCTACTAAAATTTCTCACTGGAAAAAAAGTTCTAGTCTCAATTTGCTAAAAATTTGCCCCAATGTTTCATTTTAACTTTGAATTTTAATTTTCTTAAAAAGAAAATTATACATTTAATGTATTTTCCAGACAGCTGTGGTCCATATCTGACAGGCATACAGTACTAATTTGGAAAATGAATATCATTTACTTGATGAGTCACAATGAATATCAGTAAATATGTAAGTTCTTTACTAGAGACTAGTCTTGTAGACAGCATTACATACAAATTATACTTAAATACACAGACAGCTTCCCTAAAAACCGAGGCTAAAGCTAACAGCTCCCATCTTCCTTATTGATTTCATGCTTTTGGTTGATGAAGTCCAGAACTGAGATATTGTCAAAGAGTGCAAACAGCAAATGCAACAGAGACTTTCTCAGTTTTGTCCATTTTGTAGAATAGAAATCCCACAGCATGGCAACAGACAGCCTCCTGCTGCAGACGAAATGACAGCTGCATTAAAGCCAGGCACCTCAGGCAGCAGCCTGGCTACGAACAGCAGGAATGGTTCTGGCACCATGTAGCATGCTCCAGCTGCTCTCTCCTTCAGGCCCTGTGTTTGCCTGGTCATGTCTCAGGAGAAAACATGGATATTGCCCACCCCACCTCTTCCACTAGACTCAGAGTAAGCAGGAGGAAAATGCATGGACATGACTGCACCTGTGCCTTAAATAGTAAGCAACAGTTTACCTGATGAGTCAGTACTTCGTAGGATAATCCTGCTTACCAGGTGGTGTCCCTCTCTTGACTTTATTTTGAGGAAAATTGTATAGAATGATTCTGGCAGCACCAGGGAACTTTGGGATTCCTAAATTTCAATATAAGGAAACTGAGAACACTTTGCATAAAGTCATGCTACACCTGAAGTACTTTTCCTTAAAAGGTATTTGAATAATTACCATAGTGCCAGAAACATTTCAAATGCAAATCTGCAAACATATCCACTGATAGTATTATTTTAAGTTAATCAAACTAACTCTCATTAGGTGACTAACAATGAATAGAAAAAGTTGAGATTGTAATTATAGTCAACTCTGCTCCTAGAAACGCACTAGACAGAACAATACTAAGCCATAGTGATCACATACTTGTTTCTTATTTGCTAACGTAAAATGCTGAAACATTGGAAAAGAAAGTATATTTACCAGTAGTTGAACCACCAGCAATGTTTTAAACTTTTTTTCTTTGGTTTATAAAGACAAAGTTTTCAAAAGACAGTACAACTCACAGTCAAAGGCATTTCTATGAGCAGTTTCCCACCAAAAGTAAAATAATCAAATGAAAATCACCTCATGTACCTAAGGATGGCAAGTTTTGTAAGGATGGGAAATCAAGACTATGACAATCTGGCAAAGCATTTAAGTATTTGAATAACTTTAAATACCCGAGTTATTCCTGTGTCATTGGATTCATCCCACTTACGTGAATGGGTTCTTCAGAAGATATTTGTTTGGTAATAGTTCAGAGGAGTCTCAATGTGTACTTTATGAAAGCATAAAAGGGGAAGGAGATTTTCACAGAATGGGCAGGGTTGGAAGGGACCTCTGAAGATCATCTAGTCCAACCCCCCTGCCGAGCAGGATCACCTAGAGCACGTTGCGCAGGATGGCATCCAGGCGGGCTTTGAGTATCTCCAGAGAAGGAGACTCCACCACCTCTCTGAGCAACCTGTTCCAGTGCTCTGTCACCCTCACAGTAAAGAAGTGCCCCCTCGTGTTGAGCTGGAACCTCCCGTGTTTCAGTTTGTGCCCACTGCCTCTTGTCCTGTCACTGGGCACAACTGAGAAGAGACCGGCTCCATCCTCTCACCACCCTCCCCTCAGATGTTTACATACATTAATGAGGTCTCCCCTCAGTCTTCTCTTTTCCAGGCTAAACAGGCCCAGCTCCTTCAGCCTGTCCTCATATGACAGGTGCTCCAGTCCTCTAATCATCCTAGTAGCCCTCCTCTGAGCTCGCTCCAGTAGCTCCATGTCCCTCTTGTACTGGGGAGCCCAGAACTGGACACATTACTCCGCATGTGGCCTCACCAGGGCTGAACAGAGCAGGAGAATCACCTCCCTTGACCTGCTGGCAACACTCTTCCGAATGCACCCCAGGATCCCGTTGGCCTTCTTGGCCACAAGGGCGCATTTTCTGTAGATAGTTGCCAGATTATTGTTCTCAACTATGCTGGTTCTTCTGTTAGATTAATAATTGTTATGGTGCCTAAAGCTCCATAAACAAAATGTAATTATAATTGTAAAATTATACCTTAACCATCCTTTTTTTGCTTAAACATTTGGCAGGACCAGGGGTTGAAGCAGCCGTATGAATGCCTGGCAGCAGAATGCCAGGCAACCAAGAAAAACATTCCAAAACAGCTAAATTTAACTTCAGGACATTCTATCAAAACTAAATTAATGTTTTAAATTTTAGAAAATCATTTTGCCTTCCTTCTTTCAGTAGTAGAATATTATCATCAGCTTTTCCCATATGCAAGCTCACCAGAATAAAATCACCATCACATTTAACATCAACTGTTACTGGATGTAGGAATTTAAGGTAGTCAAAGGTTAATTAGTATATTTTAAAGAGAAACTGAAGTTACTCCAGCAACTTTTTTTTTTAAAAGCATTAAAAACTGCATTAAGATGACTAATAAGAAGCATGCTACAGATTGATTCCTTACTTGTAAATAGTAAGGACTGACATACTCAAGGAGAGTTGCAAAATTAGTGTTTTGTTGTTGTTGTTTTTGTCTAGTGGTAAATCTGAAAATGAATGAGGCAGCTAGCTGTTATATTAAAACCCCTACATCATAACATAGCACCTAGATTATAGGGCTTGGGTGTGTTTTTTGTGTTTTCTTTTTTTTTTTTTTTGTATATATTTAAAACTCTAGATCCATTTTAGTAAACCATGGTTCCCTGATTATATGAAACACCCCCCAAATAACTGAACACAAATGCAGTATTTTCTAAAACTGAAAATAAAGCCAGAGAGCCAGGACAAGGTCCATTGCAAATGCAAGTTGCAGTTATACCCCACTTTACAACCCTAAGTGAAATTCATGTGGTTCATACGCCTTTGGTAGCCCTTTGTAAAAGGATGAACTTGTTTTGCTGTGTTTTCTGAAACACCAACCCTAGGTCAACATTGTGCCATTAAAAATAAGTAGTTCACACAGCTCTCATAGATGTCTGAGATCTTCAGAAATATCACAGGCACTCACACCAACATATAAGGCATTTTTCAGAAACAGTTGCAGCATTTTATTTTTGGAAGAGTTAAAGGATAAGAGTAACTTTAGATGTAGGTTTCTTCTGGCTTTGGAGGATGAAAGGGATTAATGGAGGGTCACAAGAGAAAGATGGCAGAAGTGGAAATAAGAGGAGAGTGCTATTGGATGTAGCTTATCCTTTCCCTAGGCAGTGGTTAGAGCTGTCTGAGAGGAAAAGGGATTGACTTCCTGTAGCATGTTTTGCACAGTTATTCCAACAGAAGGATGAGTATGGTTAAAAAATGGGATTTTCCTATTCTCTTTGTCAAGAGACAGACTAAGGCCATGACATTCTTTATGCAGAATTTGATTTAGTATAGAAGGATGCAAAGAATTTGATTTAGTGTAAAACTCTTAGCTCCTTTGGGCTAAGAGTTACTGTAGAGGCTGGGTAGGACTCCACATGTTCCTTGTTTTATTACAGGATTTGGAAGAAAGCTGAAAGATGGATACCATGCAGTTATGTGCTTTCTCAGAAGTTTTATATATATA
>VXAL01001570.1:21340-44270 GCA_013399475.1 Chauna torquata | reverse complement strand
GGCGGGGAGCGCCCCGGGGGCCCGGTGCCGGGCACCTCCCGGCGCCCCCGGTGAAGCGGCCGCGGCGCCCACCCGTTCTCGCCCCGCTGCCCGGCGTCCCGCGGTCACGCAGGTTAGACATTCCTCTTATTTATCTGGTTTGCGTTTACCCCCGCGTGTAATCCAGGGCGCGAGGCGGATTAAGCCCAGACCCAGAACTTTCTTTTTAAAATACGGAGTACGGTGGTGTCAGCCCTTGCATCCCTGGGGAGAGAGGGGACCAAAGGGAACGGTAAAAGCCGGGGTTTTCCGTGTAGCATCTGCTTGAGTCCCTGTGAGGCATGGTTTGTGATCTCTTTGATTTTCCACTCTGGTAATCTTGTTTCATGCTCCTGATGAACCTAAGCAGGGAATGGAAATGGCAGTCTTTGTTCTGTGCCCAGACCAGCCTTCTCCTTCCCCATCACCACTGTCCAATCGCCTGGCGGCTCTGATTTCTCCGTATCTCACACTGCAGCTGCTGCTCCCGTATTCGGTGGCCGTATCGAGTAGACTCAGCTGCCTCAAGACCCTGTAGTCAGCTTAAAAACTGGAACAAGTTAAAGTATTTGCTGCCGCTTAGTGTGTGTGTGGTGCAGAGCCGGGACGTACCCAGCACGAGGATGTGCACAGATTTAACCTGCAGATGAGCAGAGTGCTTGGCTCTCTGGTATTGATCATTCTGCTTTGAAATAATTTTTTTAAGGTCTTTAAAATGTTGAGTATTGCCATAGCTGTTGCAGTGCTAGAAGCTTTATTAGCTCTTCCTTTAATGTAGGAAATAATTCTTAAGACCTGCTGTCTTGCATTGTGCAAGTAACTGAGGTACGTCTTCATGGGTAACTTGGCATCACCCATGGACATCTTCATCTAAATAAATCAGTTTTATAATCTGATTTGCCATCAGTGTAATGTTTTTCCTTAATAAAACCCTTTAGCCAGCTGGTGCTCGACAGCTCTGTGATAATGCCTTCCAGTGAGATGGAAACTCCTAACCTAAGGAGTTTGCTAATTCCCGCACAAAAAACAGCGTGCTCAGCCCACCTAGCACAGCTTTGTTCACAGAGCAGCGTAACCAGGATTTATGAGTTTTTTTCATTGATTTAAAATTTGCTGATAGTAGACTCCTGCTTTGTGATACTTTAGATTGATCATTGGAAGAACTCCAGATCCTTCCTGCTTGCTTTGGGTATTTTGAAAATTGCTGTCCTTTGGGAGCATTCACTAGCAGTCCAAACTCAGGGCAATCGGAGCAAGAAGCTAATGAAAGAAAACCTGAAATAAAGCTGTGCTTTTGGGCAGCTGTTTTTGAGCAGATGACCAGCTGTTCCCCAGCTCATCTGGATTGCTCAGAATTTATCTACTGCTGTGGCAGCCTCTGGGGATGTCATGTTGGAGAAGCTGCTCTAAAGCTTACTTTGGAATTTAGGTCTGGGCCAAAGATTGTAGTGCATACGTGCAGCGCAACTTAAGCAAAGTGATTTTTGGACAAAAAAAAATAAGAGACTGATTATTGAATGTCAGCCATATTCCCATTCCAGCCTTTTTTCAGGAATGCAAGTTACTTGTCCTGCCTGCTTTCTGGAGGGAAACCCTGCAGGAGTTCTGCATTGAAACTAAGACTTCTTGTTCAAAAACAGTATCTAAAAGTAGTCCAAAATACGTTTGTAGTTCTGAAGCTATTTAGCACTTCTGAAGAAAAATCAGCATTGTTTGGGAGCAAGATGAAGGGCTTGCACAGTGATGTACTACTGGTTCGCAAACAATGTACTGTGTGATAAAAAGGCAGTGAAGTGGCTGGATTTTAGGGTCCTGTTACACAGCACCCTGAGCAGAAACTGAAAACTGGGATTTCTTGCACCTCGGAATACGATCCACGGTTCCTCACTCCTGTGATTCAGGGTCTGCGTGACCTTCCTTTTCCATAGGAACAAGAGGACCCCTTTTCCTCGCTATTATTTATGCCCTCGGTCTGCTGCGGAGGTGCTGATATTCTGAAAGGCAGGGTCCTCTCTGCTTGCGTGCGCTGGGAGGACAGGAGACGCCCACGGATGTGTTAGCTAGGTATAGGTTTTTTTCAAGTTCTTGTGTCAATCTTAGCTCTTTTCATCTCATGGAGAAACTCTCGTTGGAAAGAGCTGGCCGCTTCATCTCTGAGCTTCCCGTGGCGCAGACAGATGAGCGAGCCACCTCTCCGCTCCACGTGCAAGTGTCTGTATAGCTGGCACCTAGCAGGTCCTTACGCTAAACACAGCCCTTCGCGTCCCCACGAGTGTGGGGTGCTGAGGCGGGACGAGCCGGCTGCCGAGGAGCGGATTCAGAGCAGTGGGTCGGGAACGAGAGCAGGACCCATGAAGGGAGCGCTGGGTGACTGGGGATAGAGCAACGCGTTGCAAAGCAGGGAGCAGCGTGAGGCGTTGCAGGACTGCTCAGCAGAATCCCCTGCTGATAGCGCTGGTTCTTGTGCCAGATTCGTTTAATCTGCGCGTATGCCTAGGAGGGAACCAAACGGTGGAAAACAGGCTGCATGGGAGCGGGGCGGGTGGGCAGCGGCCTCGCTGGAGTGACTTGCAAGGAACTAAATAGCGGGATTAGAGATGGGCCGAGGTCACAGGGGTGGTGAGAAGCTGTATGAAACCCAAAGCAATAAAACGTCCAGAAGCTTTCTTAGGGCGGAGTTAAGGCTATCACGAAAAGGAGATGATTACCTAAGTTTCTGTGTTTCCAAGTGTATGTCCTGGCCCCCAGAGGAGCTGTAACGGCCGCCTTAGACTTGTGCCCAGATGTCACAAACTGAGTGATGTGCTAATACTGTTGCGCTGTTGCGTTTTTAAACTTATATATGGCTAAGCCACGCAGCCCCACCAGATGCTGATGCTAGCCTGCCTGCCACCGCCGTGGCCCTCCTGCCGCTTCTCTCCCGAGAGCCTCTGCTACCTGTGCCACTTCTCACAGCTCGCCCCAGGCTTTCTCCTCCCTGCCTCATGCTTGAGCAGCGTTTCTTTTCTTCCCCATGCCCCTTCTCCCTGTGCTAGTGTCAGGTCTCTCCCTTTGCAGCAAAGCTACGAAGCAGAGCTGTCCGCACAGGAATCCCAACGTACGGGCTGGAGGGGGGAGGTTCAGCAGAAGGCGGGAGGGGAGCGGTGGGGTGAGACTTGCCCAGTTCTGCAGCATCTTGGTGTTGGCCGAGTCCATCCAGGAGCAGGTCCCTGCTTCCTCTCCCGTGAGAACAAACCAGTTAGGGAGCAGTAGCGTAGGGGATGGAGCTCTGCTTTCTTCCAGGGGCTCCCATTCCCAAATTCTTTTGATTTTTTTTCTTTTTCTTTGGGAGCACGGGGTCAGTGTTACCATATTAAGGTAATGCTCTCAGTATCATAAATAAACAGAACGCGTCTCTGCTTCCAGAGCACAGGTGTGCTGCAGGACAATGTTGAGTATGTTTTTGCTAAGGAAGAGCTTGGGCTTAGATCAGGAGTAGCACTGTGGCTGCTTAGCCTCCTCCTTGTGAAGCAGCGGTGTTACCAACCCCCTTTACCTACCCCTTAGGATTTCTTCTGAGACAATGCAATCACTGCCCCACATGAAGTCCTGGAAACCACTGCCACACATGCCGCCAGACTGCTGACATTCCCCGTGGCAAGAAGGTAACCTTCTGCTGCACCTCTGACACGGCTTTAAAAAATCAGCACTGAAATGAGGCATGCTTAATCCCTCAAGGTACACGTACGCTTCTCCTTCGTATCAGTAAGTGGTCTGACAAACTGCTGCCACTCATCAGTTCGTTCAGTACTGCTTCGTGTCGCGTAGCTAATATGTCGGAATGCATACAGATAACGCTGGAATCCAGAGCGGTAGGACGCATCGCAAGGAGCGTGTGTCTTGTCCTTCTTCACGCCGATTTGCAGACTGGGAGTCCCTTCTGGAGGTGTGAAGGGGACTGCTAAGTCACCTGTGCTGACCTGAGCAACAAAAGCCAGAGAACTTCAGGAATTATTCTTCTGGGCTAGCGTTTTCTCTTCTCTGATGTTTCAGATTTCACTTGAAGAGTTGGTGATGGTGGTTCTGATGCTTTTCTCAGTTAATGTCTAATTATTTGTTGCCTTCCCAGGCTGATTCCCAGATGCTGTTGCTGCTGTTGCACGAGGCAGAATGGGTTTTGCTGTGTGGTTGTTGTGAAATGTGGTTCACTGGGTTTCGGAGGCTTACATCTGATCACAGTGTGTTCTGGCAAGATGGTTTGAGGGTGCTTTTATTCTTGGTGCGTGCATAGAAGGTACTTTTTGTTAATATGCAGAATACTTTTTCACAAATATTCCTACTGTTTTTGGAGAACGACAATATCGGAGAGGCAATCTCCTTCGTATTGTAGGATCTAAAGCGATGCTTAGTCAGTGGTAAGGCCACCAATGCAATCTTTAGATTCCAAATCTTGATTCTCTGATGTGTTTTTACGGCTCAAATTTAAAATGTGTATGTCAAACTAACCAAGGCAGCCATCTTTTTTGTCTGTTTTATAAATTTGACAGTGCTTGAACTTGTTTTGTTTTTTTTTTTACATTCATGTGCTGTCTTCAGAAAATCATTTCTTTGTAAAGCAAAAACCAAACTATCTTTTTTGAAGCTGATTATATCCAGTCCTTTTCTTAAACTGAGGAGTCATGGTAACACTTTTGTAAGAGATCCAAAGTGCTGTTGCAAATAGAAATAAAATTTAGGCCTTTTTTCATAATTATGCAACGTAATATCCAAGTTCTATATTTAGATCTCTAAACTAAGTACCAGTTTGTATGAGTGTGTCCGTAACAGAGAAGTTTAAATACTGATCATTCAACATGTTTTCTTAGGGTTTTTTTTGGTTGCACATCCAGTTGCTGGACTTCCTTGTGGTCTGCATCATTTGAAAGATGCCGGTCACGCTTCTCAGCCCGCTAGGCTGTGGTTGCCTGTCCAGTCAGAAGTACGATGGCAGCCCCTTGTTCCTCTTTCTCTTTGGATTATATGAAAACGTTACTGGGGGAATAGCGTGTCAAGTGTCTGATACGCCGGTCTTCGAAAACTGTAAGCACGAACAATCTAAGGCATGTGGTTTCTGACATGGACAGAAATCACAGGAAACATGGGATATTGCAGCTGCCCTCTTTAAAACCCGGTAAATGACTAAGCAGTCTTCAGTTTCAGTTCTGTCTTGCAGCTTTAATCCAGTTATGTATCTGATCTTGTGAAAGTGTCTCTCTCTTCCCCCGAGAGGTGAGAAGTTGTATTTAGAGCACTTTCGACTCAGAGGAGGTATTTATAGTTCTGGGGTTTGCTGATGAAATGGCACAGTTTAACTTTTAAGGAAGGGTCCTTACTCAATAAGCTCCTTACTCGAGAAGTGTCTGTAAATAGTAATTTGGGCTGGCTGTGGTGCGACCAATTTTTTGTGGTTGGACCAAAACGTGCATAGTGGTCCATCAATAATTTGGGATTGATAATGATGCATTTGCACCAAATTTGAGGGAACTTGTCATCTAGTTGTTGGCCATTAAATAGAACTTGTACGTGACTACACAGCTCTGAAAAGAAAAGCCAGTTGGCTGTGGCCTGTATTCTTTTGGAAAGCACTGGGTGTTTGTCTCGTTCAAGGGAAGGTGCGCTGCTGCTCCTCCAGCAGTGGGCAGCGTAAGAGCCTGAGCTAGAAATGCCTCCCTTGAAGGTGATCCTCCGTCTTTTCCATTTGGGTTTTCTTTTGAGATGGCTGTCTCCTGCCAGCTCGCAGTGAAATTTAATTTCCAGCCAGATTTGAGAAAGTGTTGTGCACTAGTTCCTAACTGGCCCACCTTTGTGACCTACTTCCAGGAGGTAGTGTGGACGTTCTTCCGCATCCCCCCTCGGGCTGCAGCGTGCCTGCAGTTCAGTCAGGCCACCTCAGTGTTTTTCCAAGACTCCGTAACTCTCCATATACAGTTTAAAAAAAATCAGAATCTTACTGGGACGGACAAAAATTTGTAGTTACACCGCTTGAATCAAGTTAGGGACTTCTGATACCCACTTATGGCTGATGTGCCCGAGGCTTGCAACTTGAGCCAAGTTAGGAATTGCTTGTATGATAAAGAAGCATTCATGTAACAAAGTGAAGTTTATAAAAATTTCATAAACCAGTCCAGACTCTGGAATATCACTAATTTGGGCTTCTGTTTATTAGGAATGTTGTCAACTTAACCAAAACCCATAACGTTGGTATGTGCTGACACTGCTGCGTAAATTACAGATTTAAAATGGTGCATCAGCGTGGATGATTAAAAACTTGCCTGATTTGCTGCTGGCTGCTGCGTTAAAGCAAGGGCATCCAGTCAGCGTAGCTGGGGCTGGCTTCTTCCTAGGTTTAGGAGTCTACGCGTGGGTACTGCATTCGCTGCGCAGGCATGAGTTTGGGGGCTGATAGAGAAAGGCACAGCAGAAGTGGTTTACAGAACTGTGCTTATAGTATCCTCCTAACTGTTGAAGTTGCTAGTAGGGTGTTCTCTGCTGTTCTTTCTTATTTTTTGTTCATTGTCCTGTTTTTGGCCTTCTGGAATCCCTAGATGTGAAGGGAGGAAGAGGCAAGGTGGGCTAGCACTAAAAGTGTCCTGTCTATCCAGATTCCATTAATACAGATTAATCCAAAAAATGTTCGTATATTCACAGAGAATGAGGGTGGTACATCCTGTTACGATTCCAACTCTAAAATGATGCTTGTTTGAGGAATATAAGCAGCCCTATTTTTATCTTGTTTAGAAATTGAAAAAATTCAGAAGGGTGAAACAACAAAGAAGGATGAGGAAGAGAACTACCTGGATTTATTTTCTCACAAGAATATGAAACTGAAAGAACGAGTTCTGATACCTGTCAAACAGTACCCCAAGGTGAGGGCCAGAAAATAGCTTACTGAATCTCTGTGATTTGCTTATTTTCTATGGATTTTATGGCTGAATGTAAGAGAGAGTGGTTGTCAAAGTGTCATCAGGAGTTATGCCGGTGTGCCGCTATCGCTGTGGAATTTTTCCTATGCAAGCTTGCAGGATCTTATTTCTAATGTATTACATTTCTAGAATGTCTTGGGATAAAGCTAAATGGTGACGTGCAGTTGTGATCTTTCATTACTAGAATAGACTTTCATGTGCAGAGCTCCGTGTTTTACAGTTAAGACCACATTTAACTCTTAAGACTTGTTGCCTGTAAAACTACTGGAGAGTAGAAGTTAGAATTAAACACTTTACATGAGTTAATTTAGCTCTGTTTTCTAGTGGAGCATTTTTTCATTAAAAGAATGTTCTGGAATTTAAGTTTTCCGGTCCATTTTTTCATGTGAATTTTTTTTGTGAGGTGAAGAGAAAATGGCCTGACTAAACTTCTTGTAAGCCAGCGTAACATTAGGAGAAGTTTTGGTTAAGGCTACTGAGTTTTGGAACTAAATAATTTTTTTTGTATTTACAGTTCAACTTTGTTGGAAAGATTTTGGGACCTCAAGGCAACACCATCAAGAGACTTCAGGAAGAAACCGGTGCTAAGATATCTGTGCTTGGGAAGGGTTCAATGCGAGATAAAGCAAAGGTAAGGGCACCCCCTTTAAAACCATATGCATATATTAATGCCTTTCACATTGCTGTGGAAAGTAGAGGTTCTCAAAGCATTTTATAAATTAAAATTCACAAGTGAAGGCAGTAGGAAGTCACCTTTCCAAAAATATTCTGTGCTTGTTAGGAGGAATCTTGACTGGGGGAGAAGTGTGATGCATGTTTTCTCTATAAGCAATGCTTGCAGAAACCCGTCATCTTTTGATATACTGTACCTCGGGTGTAGAGGTAGCTTATATGAAAGGTGAAATACAAGGTCTTTAAAGTAAGAACCAATTCTAGCTACTTGTTGAAAAGTCATTTGCTAAAGGAATATGTTTCCCCTCCCGAAAAAAAGAACATTTCCCTTTTCCAGCTGTCCCCTCTGAAATCCGTAAATTTTCATGGTTCGCTGAAGATGGAGCAGTATGTTCCTGGTAATCTTTAGTGAATCACAAAGTGCCAGGAGGTTTTTTGAGCAGAAAAAATGGAAATAATTTTTTTCTTCCTCTTTACTCCTAAAACTGAGCTAACAAACAGTCAGTGTAAACAGTAATGTAATTCAGCTTTTACTTTAGCAGCCTGAGAAGCTTTTACACTTCTAGGTTATTTATAGCTTCTTAAAGCCAGCTGAATAACACAGGTATCTAAGAGCAGAGTTAGAGCACACGTGTTTGAGGCATTAGACTTCACTTTCACTGTGAAGAACACCTCGGGCAGAGAGGTGGTGTAGAACAAGAAGAACACTGCTTGCTTGTGCATCTGGAAAAAGTTGCTGGCATCATTGCATTTAACACAGATACCGTAGTCACCTGAAACGGCAGCTGTAAAAAGCTGGAAGGTGTAGGCTTGCAGGTTGCTTGTGCCTTTCTGTAAAACTGTACTCATGTGCATAGTATGTTAACGTGATCTGTGACCAGGCATGGCTAAAATGCTTTTACGGACATTACCTGTTAAGGCTTAGGAAACAGGAAACGTAGTTTTGCTGCATCTTATTTAGTTTTAGGACTCTCTAATATGCTTTGTTTTAGGAGGAAGAACTGCGTAAAGGGGGAGATCCCAAATATGCTCATCTAAATATGGATTTGCATGTCTTCATTGAAGTTTTTGGGCCCCCTTGTGAAGCATATGCTCTGATGGCTCATGCCATGGAAGAAGTCAAGAAGTTCCTTGTCCCAGTATGTATACTGATGCTCTTTTCATATCGAAGGAGGCAGATGGGCTACAGGAAAGGTGTAGCTGAGGAAGCCTGGAGTATTAAGTTGTGTATGTGGCAGCTTAGGATGACCCTGTGAATAGTGGCGTCACACAAGATTAATCCCCTAACTGTAATTAGAAAGAAGTACGCTTTCAGGGCAATTGCACAGCAAACTTGTAGTAGGTATTTTTTCCCCAGTATTAGCTGTGGACACGGGTGGGTGGAGAGCTTGTCTGGCTCCGTGTGTCAGTTTTAGCAGGCAAATAATTTTATCTGCCTCTGGCATGGAAGAGGCTTCTTGGATGGGTTCCTCTGATTTGGAGCTGGGGCATAGAAATCTAGCTAGAAAACTGTATTGGTCAGATCAGAAACTCTGTGTGCAGAGGCGTTTGCTCTGCTCTGGAGGGACGATGTGAGGATGAGGAGGGTGACCGGGAGCTTGGCAGCAGTACTTAGTGTTGTAGTTAGTTTCTGAGACTCGTCTACTAAATTAATATTTCTGCTGCTTTAAATGGGTATGATGTGAAGGACCCTCTTTTTGCTACTCAGCCATTTATACAGATGACATCTGTTGTCTTTTGAGGGATGTCTTCTACTGGTGACATTTATAAGACCTTTATGTTCAACTTCGTGTTGGTTTTGTGCCAATATATAATGTGGCAAAGCTAGAGTATTGCCTCTAAGAATTGCAGAACCTGAAGGAGTCTTTCATGCATTATTAAAACGATAGTATTACTCACTAAAGCAGGAAAAAACAAAATGGGAAGGAAGCGTGCAGTGCTACCAGCTTCAACCTGTAATTCAAAGACCTGGCAGGTAGAAAGCTGAACGTTCCCCAGCACCGTGCTGCTGCGTTTTGAGCGCAGCTGAGATGGGAGAGCCTGAAGTTCAAGGGGCGGGTGGAACTCGAGAGTAGGTAGTGGGGAAGTGTGGAAAAGCATATGGTTACTGGGTGGTTTCCGTGAGTCTGACACAAGGAGGAGGAGAGCTTACTATGTGAAGTGCCTTTGAAGGAAAGAGGTCATCTTCAAGGAGCCCCTGGGATGTACAAAGCCTCGGCTCGCTAAAGCAGGCGTGCAGCCTTGCTATTTAAAGTCTTATCTATTGCTGCCTTCAAACAATGTGTTGAACTTGTGAAAACTGACAGAGAAGTCACTGTGGAAGCCAGCAGTGCTGTGAAGACACATCTGGTAGGAGACTTCTTGCTTTGTGGTGTTGCTGTGGCAGCATGAAGATGCCCTCCGAGGAGACCGGCAGTGCGAGGCCCAGCTGCATGTGTGTTTAGGGGAGGGGTGGGCTACAAAGACCCCTGGTGGGTCACCAGAGATTTCCACTGATCCCTGAAGCTAGATCCCAGGGGGTGATAAAAATGCATGGAGCCGAAACATACTGCGTTGATACGGCAGTGAGAAGGCAGCCTGCATTTGCAAATTGGTATTTACTCTTCATCAGGCTGCGTCCTCTCCTGTTCCTTCAGCGTGCCGGGAGCACAGCGGTATGTTGTTACGTTACGCGGGCTCGTTGCCAGCCGCTTGCCCTTAAATGGGAGTTGTAAGGTGCTCAAGGTGAGATTTATCTTGCCTGACTTAACCTCTGAACTCTCCAACACTTGCAAATAAATCTTGCCAACATCCCTGGGATGCCAACCATCGGGTGCCTCCAGACTTCCTATGAGCAAGGTCCTCTTCCCAGGGAGCGGCTGTAGTGCACGCTGCAGCTCCCAGACGTCAAGGTAGCGTGCCCTTGGCTGGTTTGGAGAAAGCTGGCAGTTGTGCACTGCTGCCTGCTGGGAGGATCCCAGTAAAACTAACCGGCAGGTTTTAATTTAGGACTATTAGGTCACTTCTATTCCAGCATGGTAGCCTGTGATATCCCGGAGCAGAGGCTGTCTAGTTAGCTGCTCTTTGGAGTTGACTGTCATCCCTCTTTAGGATATGATGGATGATATCTGTCAGGAGCAATTCTTGGAGCTCTCCTATCTGAACGGCGTACCAGAGCCAGCTCGCGGCCGAGGAGTCCCTGTGCGGGGAAGGGGAGCAGCTCCGCCACCACCTCCACCTGTTCCAAGGTATCTTTCCCAAAAGCATGGACCTGGAAATGCTGCATCTTGCTCAGAGTGGTGCTGCAAGATCAAGTTAAGCTGCTTATTCTTGTACATCAGCTGTTGGCCTTGACCTTGGCTTTTGGCCAAGGCTTTCTAGCTTTGTTTTGCAGGCTTGCTTTAGCAAGCTGACACCAAATGTTTTATGTGTTTTGGGATGTAATCTAGCTCAATGGATGTCTTCTGTCTTATTTTCTGGTGTCTGAAATTAGTAGCTTCATAAAGTAACCATTCAAAAATTGAAAGAATAGGTAGAAAATCTTTTTAAAAAAAAACTTGGCCTGCAAAGTCGTGTGTAGATGTGTCATGTTTGCATCTGCAACCTTCAACAGAATAAACATTTTCAGTTTAAACTGACCTTCCTTTGAAAGTCGTAGGATAGCATTATTCTGTCAGTGCTGTCAAGGCATTGGGATAAATTGGTGATAAAACTGTTACTGTAGTTCTTGCTTCACTACATATTTCATGGGGGCAAAGTCAAGTCTTTGCTTCTGACTGTTTATCCCAGAAGTGTCCCTGCTCATCTCATGGATGATCTTTACAGTCCTGCAGGTATGGCAGTCATTACTGAGTAGCGATAGAGGGTTGTTTAAAGTGCACTCTGAGAAGTGACTCGGCTGAAGTTCTGTGTGAGATTCATTTCTTTGTCTGTATAACATGTAACGCAGCAGAGGTGCCATCGCAGAAGAATTTTTTTTTAAATCGTGCCATACAGTACTAACAATTCTTGTACTTTCATTCTTGGCAAACAATCCATAGCTTAGTGGATGGTAACCGAATGTATTTATCAAGTTACTGTGTTTTAAAGTAGGCATAAGAAGCGTGTGCACTGCCCTTGGTATTCAGCACGCGAGTGGTACAGCAATAGCTGTTCAAAGTCGTTTTTATCTCCTTCCAGGGGGCGTGGTGTTGGTCCTCCTCCTCCTCCTCCTCCTCCTCGGGGGGCCCTGGTGCGAGGAGCCCCTGTGCGGGGTGCCATTGCCAGAGGAGCTGCTGTAGCCCGCGGAGTGCCTCCTCCCCCAGCGGTACGGGGTGCTCCCGCACCCAGAGCACGCACAGCCGGCATTCAGAGGATACCACTTCCTCCTCCTCCCGCACCAGAAACCTATGAGGAATATGTAAGAGACCATATACCTCTGGTTTTTATTCCAGCTAGCTGGTCGCGTATGAGATATTCAACGTTCGTGAAATAAAGGCTAACAACATTAAGATTGCACTGAAGAGGCAAGCACTAGTGCAAACGCTGGTGTGGTGCTGGTGACGTGCTCTGCCTGTTTAGCCTTCAAAAGAGGGGTCTGCTCGTATCGTGAATACAGGTGAAGGGGGTGTTATTGTAAAACTGAAATGTGCCCAAGTCTGAACTTTGGCGTAACCATCACTGCATGGTAGAAAAACTGCATCACAGTTTCTGCAACAGAATTCTTCGAACAGGGAGCACCAAAGCTTTCTTGCAGCCCCTAAAATCCTTAAAGTAAACATGTGAACGAGCATAATGGTGTTTCAGGTCACATAACCAAGCACCATCCTCCTGCCAAGCTTATCTTAGCATCTTTGCTCTTAATATTCTAAACAGAAAACAAGAATGCTGGTTTTGATGCACAGCCACATTTTGGGGAACCATCACAAATATGGCAACTTCTAAAAATTGTTTCTGCCAATAAAACTTCTGAAGCCGTTCATCAGTTAATAGATTGGTTTTTGTCTGCCTGTAAATGTATGGATAAGGCAGTTACAGGCCTCCTGACACATGGATTTGTACTGCGGACAGGCTGCAGCCTTGGACATGTAAATAGCTTTCAAATCCATTGTAAATATTAGTGTGGTTCATTCCTTGCAAGCCACAGGACACAAGCAATTTTTAGCTGCCCACCTGCATTTTGTGATGGAGCCCCTTCTCTGTGGCAGGCAAGGACTCACAGGCTTCTCGGAAAACTTCTGTAGCCTGAATTCACTTCTGCCACTACCCTTGGTCAGTCATTAACCTTCCGTCTTTCCGTTAACACCATTTATGTCATCATCCATTCCAGGGCTATGATGATGCATATGCAGACCAGAGCTATGAGGGGTATGAAGGCTACTACAGCCAGGGCCAAGGGTAAGTCTCCTGTCTGTTACTGAGAAAATTATGCATGATCTTTTTTCTTTTTTTCTTTTAAGGGAATGGAAACACTTATTTCTGAGTTTGAGCTGTAGGGAAAGTGCCCTATTCTGCTGTAATCCAGGAGTCCCTGGGAAATAACTTTTGGGAGTGTCCCAGTGTTCTTGACAAATCTGTAAAAGCTGTGAACACCCACCCACCCCACAGCCATGAGCAATATTGGGCATCTTTGCTTTTCAAGTGTTTGTGCAAGTTGTGTCAGTTTAGGAATACGATTTCAGCAGTGTATGTAACCAACATAATTACTCTTCCAGGGACACAGAATACTATGATTATGGACACGGGGAGGCACAGGAAACCTATGAAGCTTATGGTATGTCTGGGAATATTGTTCTCTTGACAGGGAAGGGGCTGCACATAGTTGGGAATTGCTTGTAGCAGCTGTACGTAGCTGGAAATCGCTTGTAGTTGATCAGCTGTTTTCCAGTGCCACTCCACACTCTGAGCAGAAACTTCTGATACTGAGGAAAACATCAAGTAGTTTTCATGGTAGAATATTTATACCCTACAGATTATCCAGGTCTGAACAACTGAAGGCATTCTGTGGTTTTTACATTCTTATCTAGCTCGATTGTCTCAAAGGTGATGAAAAATTCCGTTTTTAACTATGGAAATATCTTCTAGTTTCCATGTAGCTTTAGAGTATTTTAAGAGCTATGGATTTCCACCCACAGCACTACTTTTGCTGCAGTCTGGTTTCATGGATTATATTTTGTTGAGCTGCATGAACGCATGGCTCCATCTGCTTCCTTATCCTCAAAAACCTTCCAGCTGACACTGACTCTGCACTACACATTAGCTTGAAAAATGGATTTAAAAGCCATATTAAGGCCTCCCTTTGACTAGGTAGAACAATATTGGTCAATATGACTTGCAAGTAGTCTATAGAGTTTGGCTGATTTAAATTACCTAAGGCGATCAATTTAGGCTAGACTGAGGAGTGCGGAAGACCTGTTTAGCCACAACTGTGTAAATCACCGACTGTTGAAGGCCATAGGCCTTATATGTGAGGTGCTGGCAATAAAGGATTGGGTGGCTGCATTGGTTTTTTAAAGCTAGTTCAGATATTCAAGCTTATGAATGACATCTGCATGTGGCAATGAGTAAGATTCATTTTCCTTTCTCCATAAACAAGCTGAACTGTGAACAGTTATGAAAGCCCTACAGCAAGCTGCTTAGTGGCATGGAAATGCGCTGTGTTGAAAGCAGTCCCTTCAGCAGAGCATCAGTTGCCTGAAGGTGCGAGTGAACTGAGGTGGCGATGATAATGACCAGCATGGAGGGGCTTCTGGGATTCTCGGAAACAGGGAAGCCCCCCACCCCGCTGGTGTGAGGGAAGCGGAGCCGTGGCATCGCCTGCTCTGAGCGAGCAGAGCCAGACCTGCCTCTGGGTGCGCTCTGGGCTTGAGCTGTGAAAAGTGCAAATTCAGGTGCCTAATCAGGGCTGCTTGTCCAGTCTAAGATGGATTTGAATAGACAGCTGCTGTCAGCAGTGTTGGGTATCTTTCGTGCCTCTGTGCAGAATGGCTCTTAAATGGCTTGGGTTGTTGCCTGCGTTAGTCACGCAGCACAAAGAGGCTTTTGTGCCTCCTGCTTGGTAGGAGAGCAGCGTTGTTGTCTGGGGTATGAAGGCCAAAACGCTCATTGTACACTTGGCGTGAAGTTGCCACAGTTAATCTGTTTATCCACAGTAATTTCCTTTGGTCTCTGCTTTCATGAAAACAAAATTAGAAGAATAAATTGTTGGGCCAGGCTGGAGACAGTTTTGAGAAAATCGGAACATGTTCCATGGCAGCAGGAAGAGCGGTCGGCCGGCTTCCGGGGTCTGGACGCTTGCTTTCATAAACCGGGGGCCACGGAGAGAGGGGCAGGCGTGCAGATACGAGTGCTGCAAGCACAAGCCGTAATGAAAGCTGAGCTTGGATATTTGGGGCTTGAGCTAGCTCGGGGACAACGGGATGTGAACTTCATTTGCTTTGGTGGTAGCTGCACATGGCAGGAGGATTTGGGCTGTCCGGCCGCGTGCGTTGTCCCGTCAGCAGCGTTGTGTTAATGCCGGTACAGTGCTAGCAAGGGACGGCAGCTCTGAAGGGGCGAGCAGGTGCTGCGCTCTCTGTGGCTGCGGATTGTCCTGGTCGTCGCAGCGAGCAGCAGCGAGGAGGCAGCCTGGTGGCTGCAAGTTCGGTCAGGCGGCTGCCGTGCGAGGGCAGCGGTAGTCGCTTACTGGTTTTGGCACGATTATCAGCAAGCTGCCTCGCCTGGCATTTCGCAAGGAGGAAAACCCTACCTGTGGCCGTACCCCTGTGCAGTCAGTCCTGGAGTTAAAGCACTGCCGGCTGCCCGTCTGAGAGGACTGCAACTGCCCAGACCTTAGCAGAGGCTGGCTGCCAAAGCCGCTCTGTGAATTGGCTGCAGCTCTGCTGAAATTAATTACTCGTAAAAGGCATCGGATTTGTCCAAATCTGCGCTTAGCAGGGGTGCCGGAGCTGCAGGCTTCCCGGGGATTCCTGGCCAAGTGGCTTTTCCCAATACTGGTCAAAAGATGCGCTGCAAAAGAGAGGTTTTTGTGGAACAGGGGATTTTGTAGATTTTTTTTTTGCATTACGCTCTGAAGAGCGACTTGCACAGAGCTGAGGAATATTTCGCGTCGGGCTCCAAGTGGATCCCGGGTCGGGAGCCAGGCTTCCCGGCCGGCACCACGCGGTGCGGCTGTGCCGTACGTGCGCCCCGGCCCCGAGCACGCCGCAGACGTTGATTTATTGCTCTCTTTTCTGCAGGCCAAGATGACTGGAACGGAACAAGGCCCTCCCTGAAGGCCCCGCCAGCTAGGCCAGTGAAGGGGGCCTACAGAGAGCACCCATACGGACGTTACTAAAAGCAAACATGAGGGAAAAATATCAGTTATGAGCAAACAGTTGTTACTGATTCTTGTATCTCCCAGGATTCCTGTTGCTTTACCCACACCAGACAAGTAATTGTCTAACTGTTTTTCTTCGTGGCCCTTTTTCTCCCACTCCATCCTCACCCTGCATTCTGGCTTCTGTACGTAGTATTTTAAAATGAGTTAAATAGACTTAGAGGACCGACTTTAATTTTTTTTAAGTGTGTAGATTGCTTTTCTTTCTCTGTTGTTTAGATAAACACAACTGTACCTTTTTTAATAAAAAAAAAAAGTTGAGTTAAAAATGTTAGTTTCAAAAGTGACATGCTTGCTTAGCAGTTATGAAATTAAGGTTTTGTTAACCTTTTAAGTTCGGTTTTAAGGTACCCATAAAACTTGTAGTTGCAGAATCCCAACGTAGGCTACATTTCAAAATTCAGGGCTGTTTTTAAGAATTAAAATCATAATGTAACGGTAGTAGTTGCCACCGTTTAAAAGTAACCTCAGATGTCAAACTTTCCTTAAAAGCAGATTGCTGGCGAATCTTAAGTTTAAATTTTAATACAAAGGATCCTCAAGCAAATTAAATAGCATTTTTTTAAAGGTAATTGACTTAAAAGAAAAAATTAGGTTTGTAAAATTGACTTTTCTTATGTGGGTTTTGAAATCTAGCCCCGAACATGCGGTGTTGAGAGATGCTTGGGAAGCAGATTTTCCAGTGTGAAGGGGTTCTTAGTTTGGTTCTGTATGAAGAACTTTTAAGAGGAAAACAAATTAAAGCATGGCTCTAATTGCCCAGTGTTTGATATTAGAAAACAGAGTATTAAGTGAGTAGGTCTGAACTCTGTAAAATTACAGTCTTCTCGTTTTTATAACATTTGGGGCAGATAATACAGTGCAAGTTTAAAACTGACAGAATTGTCAGTATTAGCAATCCCATTGACTTGTTCAAGTGTATCTCAACACTAGCTTTGCATAAAAAGGGACACTGCAGCTGAAAAAATGAGGAAAATTTTCACTTTGTACATAGGTTAAAGTCCTAATTGGATTTGTACACTGTCCTCCCACTCTGTTCTTGAAGATTAAATGCTACATGTGTAAGTCTGCCTAAATAGGTAGCTAAAACTTGTCAAAATGTCTGCCGCAGTTTGTCAATAAAGTTTAGTCCTTTTTTAATCAAAGTAAATGTGATGAATTGTCATTTTTTTGTTGAGCAGTAAAATAGCTATTCTTTTTTTCAAATAATTTTAAATTAATGCTAAAGCTAATTGTCTTTTTAAAATATGGAGACATTCTAAAAATGGTGTTTTTTGCAATTCTTACAAAAAGCTTATCAAGCTCATTGAAGGAGCTTAATTAAAAAAAAAAAAAAGAAAAGAATTTGTTTTTCACCCCCTGGAAGTTCTTGAAAGCAGTTTGATCCTAGACTATTGCAGAAATCTGACTTCCGTCTGCTGGAAAGTGTTTATGGTGCTTCAGTGAATCAATGATTCAGATTTCAGGTGGCCTCACAGAGCATGCCAGACTGCAGACTCCAGACTGAGTCTGAAACGGCTGATTTAAAAGTAACATGACAAAACGAATGCTGAAAAATCCAAGGCGTAGCTGCCACCAGGAGGAGGAGGAAGCTTGCTTTGTTTATGTAAATTCCCCTAACCCACTTGGCTAAGATGATGCCCTTCCTACTTTAAGGTAGCCTTTACTTGGAAAGCCACTTAAAAATGTATCCCTTTTTGAGAAGGGTGCTGCAGTTGCTCCTCCTATCCTTCGGAAAGGGTGTGTATGTATATGTGTGTGTATATATATATATAAAATTTATTAAAAAGTTTAACGTAAACTGCATCTTAGAGAGACCTGAAAAACAGTTTGTATTTCCCAATTGCAAGGTGAATCTGGCATCCTAGGGGGATAGAATTAAACTGCTCGGGGGTGAAAAATAGAGCATTAGGAAACAAACTGCTTGCAGCAGTGCATGATTGAGGGGAATACTATAAAACAAAAAGTTGTATTTGTAGATTGTTATTAAAGTGTAAATAACTGAATTTTCAACAATGGTTTGGAGTCAGCTTTCAGGGCATAATGTCTTGCTTGATGAAAAGATCACCCTATGCCCCCCCTTTTAAAGGAAAGTTATCGCAGGAGAATCAGGATGTGTAAAGCTAACATGCATCGCAAAACCCAAAAGGTAACCTAAATGTCTGATTTTAATAGCACATTTCTCTTTTACATAAACTGTGACGGCAACTTGCATAAACTTTATTGAAACAATTCTTCAAATGTTAATTTTAATGTAAAAATTTGCAAAAAAAAATGTTTAAAATAAACATTTAAAAAAAAACACATGCTTCTGCATAAATTAGCAATAACTTTAATACTGTGCCCTTTGAAAATGCACTGTAATGTAATGTGGGCAAAAAGGAATCGGCAAGCTTAAATATCAAAAGATGTAAAATGACAACGAATATAGATAGTCCTGCTACTGCCAAAAAAAAAAATCTGCTCAGTTATTTAAAAATGTAAAATGATGGCCCTTTTTAGACCCCAGTATTGATACTTACTGTGAAATGTTCAAAGCTCAGCTTAAGTTGCATGTTTTCCTTCCTGTGTAATTGCATGCAGGAATCTTTTCTTTTGATTTGTGCTTACATTAAGGAGGCTCACAAATGTCTTCAATTTGCAGGAGTCAAGAGTACATCGCTATGAATCACTTGGGTGAGGATGAGCAGGGGCAACACGAAGTGGGTAAGTTTGTCTGTTTATTTTTGCAACCCGTTGCAAGCTGTTAACATGTTCTGTGTGGGAGGTGGGGGCGGCACCATCTGAGCTGCTAAATTGGAGCCATTCTTTATATACCCACAAATAAATTACTCCTGTGAAAGGCCAGTTGCATGACTGACACTCTTGCGGAGGTCATGGTGTGGAGGAGGCTTCAGTATGCACCTGCTTACAGCTCTCCCACCGAGATCCCATGGAGAAGGAAGTTTGTGGATTGAGGCGGGGGGGGAAATGTGGTAAGATCTATTTCTTGGAGCTGGTTCCTGACTGAGATGCTGGCTTTCATCTGAATGCTCTCAGCAGCAAGGTAGTGTTGAAGTTATTACCCCATGCTCTAGAAACAGAGCAGCCCAAGGAGTGGTTCAGTAGGAATTCATACAGGACTCTGTAATGCGTTAAAATTACGCACCGCAGATAGCTCACGTAGACCTCACTTGTTCTACCCTTTCCACACCGCTGCGATGGGCTCCGAAAGGTGACCTGGCTATTCTGTGTATGGCTTTTTGTCCAGTATAGTTGTCAGAGACTGCTTGGTCAGCGGTCCTCCAGGCCGGCTGGGACAAGCCTGGCTCGGAGCCCTGCGGGGCTGCGTGCCCGCTGTCAGTGAGTGAGCGCCCTGAGCCCTTTGGGGGGGCAGGGGGGAGGTGAGGAACGCCCAGCACCTTTGGGTGCTGGTGCTGGTCAGCACCCGTGGTGGTGGGGCTCCCTCTGGCGGCTGCTGTGGCCACAGTGACTTGCTTGTTCTTGTTTATTAAATACCTTAATACATACACGCACGTGCTCGCAAACTGAGTGGTACATTGGTTGGGGATGCGGATCCCCCAGCATCACGCATCGGTGGAGTGACCTTCTTATCAGCAAGGACACATCTCCCCTCCAGCCCCAAAGGCAGCAGCCCTAAGCATTTCCTTTGGGGACAGCTAATCAGTTTCTCTCAAATCTCGAGATCACTGGAAGTCTGAGCTCCATAAATAAAAGAACAAAGAAATAAACCTTTGTGCTGCTGAAAAAGTCTAACGTCTTCAGAAGACCACCATGAGAAGCCCTGAGTGTAGGACATAAGGACATAAGTCCTATTTTATATGGAAATGTAAAACTACCAAACGAGCTTCTCTTAAGAGTATTAGGAACAAGAAAAAGGTAATATGTGGAAATGTTGCAACAAAGTGAAATTACCCTCCGTTTTTTGACTTTAACTTGAAAATTGGATCCGTAATTTTGTTACGGGAAGTCATAACATGTCTGGATTTCTGTGGCCTGTTTATGCAATGCATCTTCATTTACAATGTAACTGGAACATCAGTTTATATGGTGTTGTACCAATCTTTCCCATTTCTTTTTTAATAGGCACAACTTTTATATCAAGTGGAAAAGATTTGATAGAGATCATCTATTATGATGCAGTTTTTTACCAGTAGAAGTGGATCTTGTGACACTGCCTTTGGAGTAATACAGTTTGATTGTGCGTTGCATTTGTTGCATGTGTATGTGAAAATATTGAATGTTATGGAGGAATGTAAATCTTAATATATTGAAAATAACTGTATATGCTAAAAATATTTCAAAAACATGCCCAGCATCGAATACCTTCCTCCCTCTCAAAGCATTACTACATTCAGATTTTAGCCTAGAGTCTGCAAAAGCTAATTTGAGATCCCAAAATAGCCATCAGCATCGGATGTGTCTCTCAGAGATGCTCTAATTAGCCAGACATTCCGGGGGTGATACAGGACTCACTGAAATATGTGAGGGGTAGAGATTCCTCTGAGTACTGAAGTCTGAGTCACCTGAATAACCTTCCCTTTTATACTGACGCTTAGCCACTGGAGGTGGTTTCTGCTGGCTGTTGGCAAACAAGCTTAGGTGATTTTTAACCTCCTGGTTTGCCCAAAGAACTAATTAATCCACTTGTTATTATTTGTAGGATTGTGGTAAAGACCATAAACAAGATAAAAGCCCCCATTGTGCATGGTACTGTATGGTGTGATGTACAACGGCAGTCACGTCTCCTCTGTGGAAGCGTTTCCCAACAATACTGTCCTTCTCAAGAGAAGCTTGGCTCTAGGAACATCCTCTTGCTGCAGAGCCCTGCCTGCCTCAGCAGTCCCATCATCTGCGGCCGTTACTGTGGGTGGCTGCTGCTTCTTCAGCATCTAGTCCAGCCCTTTGGTATAAAGCCCTTTGGCCCAGGCTGGCCTTGCTTGGTGCTGGTACAAACCCAGACTTCACACCTCTTCAGTGGGGTCTCACCACGTGCAGTGGTTCACAGCCAGCGTCTTGGACAGCAGCAGGGGCGAGAAACTGAGCTTGCAGGAAAATGCTCCGACTGGTATTGCAAAGATGTCCCAAGCAGCTTTTCCTGAGAGGAGACTGTCATATTGTGCCCATTCCTTACCCCTGGTTTCAAGTTGCTGGTTAGCTCATTAGATAATGCAAATGACTACAAGCTTTATTTTATAACTCACCTATGATGTTTTTATTTTTAACTTAAAACGCTGTTTTTCAGTAAGGCTAAGAAACTGCCTTGATATGGCCCTCCATAAAACTCCGTATTTGGTAAGTTGTGTCCAGCCTGTGTTTAAGAGCACAGCTGGATTCCCTGTTTGGCTCTTAAAGCAGATGATTCTTTTTGTACAGAATGAGTTTTTAAATTTGTATGAGAGCATCTGTCATGAATAGAGCCAAGAAAAACAATTTAAATGTGCACATCTTTCCTTCCTCACCCCACACCGCTGCTCTCCCGAAGAGCATGTGGGCAGAGGGTGATCCCTGCAGCCTGTGACAGCCTCCCAAAACGGCCCCAGAGGAGGAGAGACCAGCTGCGCCCTGTCTGCTGGGAGATGCCGAGGAGAACAGGAGGTGCTGCTAACACAGCTCTTCTCTCGGCTGCGAGGAACAAGTACATATGGTGCTTTTGGGGAGGAAGGCAAGGCTTGGGGAAATTCTGCTTTAATGGCTAAACCTATTACATCTTGGATGAGATGTTGGACGCCAGCCCCATTTGTAAGCTTTGAGGGGGAGGAATTTCTGCAGGCTAGTCAGGGCCCGTGGGGAACTGCCATCTCGGATGTAGATATTATTCCTCTTTTCTACTCAGGAAGCTCAGTTCCTGTGAGCATAGTGCAGAAACCTTTGCTGTTACTGCTCAGTTGAGCCTTCCATTTTTGCCATATGTTTCAATAGAAATGTTTGTTTCCACACTCACTTTGCTCCTTTTGCAAAGTGGGATGAAGCTCAGATGAGTTGATTTCAGAGATGATAAAGGAACACAGTTAGGATGCTGTTTGCTTTACTGTGAATGGGAAATAGGAAACTGCCAGCTTTTGTTGCCTTCAGCTGCCTCAAAAGCTGGAGAGCAAGCAGCGTGCGCTTGAGTACTGAAACGCGGTATTTTCCAATGAAGCTGTTACTTTCACTGCTGGCTTTAGAACAAAACACGATCAAAGGCTCGTATGCGGTGTCACGTACACAGACCTGTTTTTAGTACGACACCAGCATGTCCTGCCTGCTAGCTTTATGGTTGTAGCTGGAGCACCTGGTTGAAACCACAGGTGTCTGGATACTGCTGGGTTTTGATGGCTCTGCGCAGCGCAGGTTCCAAAACCAGTAAGAAATGGAGGATTGGTCCTGTGAAAGTTCATTAATTTTAGAAATGGCTTTGCCTCCAGCCTAGGCAGGGGTGGTTCTCAAGATTGTGTAATGCTCCATCTGTACCGAAGCATCAAACACCCACAAGTTAAGGAATTCAATGAAAAATACTGCAAGTGGTTGGTGAAGATGGTGAAAATTGATCAAGGTGAATCACAGTATTAAAATAACTTGTATAGGAAACTGGCAAGCTCTCGCAGGGCTGGTATTTAGCAAGAAGCGCTCGGCAGATGTTGGAAACGATTAGTCATCCCTTGTAATAAAGGCCTAACGCTGAATTTTTGGGGGCTTTCAAGTGCGTGAGGTTTTCTGTTGTTTCTCTTCCTGCCGCAGAGCTGCTCTTCATCTGCAGGCGTAACCCGGGGCTCAGGCCCAAGGGCGCTGCCGGGGAGGGCGCGAGGGGCTCGGCTGCCGGGGCTTCGAGGCACCCGGCCGCCCAAAGCCTTCGGGCGCCGGTTCCTCAGCGCGCTGACAAAGAGAGGGCGACGGAAAATGTAACCGCCGGCTCCAGCAACCCGAGAGGGCCGGGGGAGAGGCCCGCCCGCGTCCCACGCGCGGCGGTCAGCGCGGGGCCCCC
>VXAL01001570.1:0-11420 GCA_013399475.1 Chauna torquata | reverse complement strand
GGGGGAAACCCCAGCGCTGGGGTGGGCCGGGGGCTTTCCCTGGCTCCCCGAGCCTCCGCACCCCACTGCAAGCTTCCAGCCCGGCGCGGGAGCCAGGCTGCCCGCCAGCACCCGGCCGGGGACGCCGCGGGGCCAAAGGCCGCTGGAGCGAAGCCACCGCCACCGAGGGCTCGCCCGTTCGTTATCGGCCGCCGCGTGCCGGCGGGGCGAAGGGCACGGCGAGGAAGAGGAAGCGGGAGCGGGAGAGCCAGGGGCTGGGGCGGGCAGCCACCCTCGACGGGTCCCCAGCCTGTCCCCTGCTCCATCGCCCCTGGACGGGGCCGCTGGCCGTGCCGAGGAGCACGATGCTGGGCACCACGGGTGTGCCTGCGCCCCGGCCCCCTCCCCACCGCAGCGGGAGGAAGCGACCGTGTCCAGCCTTTCCCGAGGATGAGGATTTCCTTCCTCCCATTGAGCGGGGACCCTGAGGTTAGCACGCAGCCGTGGGGCGCTCGGCCCGCAGGAGGCGGGGGCCTGGCTGCAGGGCACAGGGCAGGGCCCCCCCAGCACACAGCCACGAGCGCAGCTCCCACCGGGACCCCCCTTTTTTCCCTCTGCCCAGCCAGGACCCCACACGGCTGCCCTTCGCCCCATGGGTGAAGGATGAGGGAGCCGGCTTTGCAGGGGCTCCGGATGGAGCCGTGCAGCCGTTTCCTTCTCCTTCCCCACGGCTCTGCCCCCCTCCCCTTTGCTCAGCCTGAGCGCGCTGCAGATGTTTCTGGGACACGGCCAAGCGCAGCAGAGCGAGTGTCCCCAGGGTGGCAGAGCCCACTCTGCCACAGGGCGGCCAGACCAGGGCCAGCCAAGCTGCAGCCACCGAAGCCACAATCTGGGGCTCCCAACTACCCCAGTACCTCCAACGCGACCCGCAGCACCGGCCACCTCCAGGCAGAGCCTCCTGGCCCCGGGGGTGCCTGCGCCCTGCTGCACCCCGGCCCCCTCCTCCCTGCAGGGAGCCGGCCCGGAGGGTGAGCCGATTCCCAGAAAAGGTGCTCCCTGCAGCTGGGAAGGGCGGCGCGGGGAAGCGGCGGTTGCACTTCTCCTTTCCCTTGAATCGGGACAGCGAGTGCAGGGGTTTTCCCCAGGACCTGGAGGGGTTGAAGTCCCCGGGGAGATCCCGGATGGGAATTCCCCCGGGAGCAGCGGGGTGCTCCTCCGAGTGGATGTTGGCCCCGAGGGCTGCAAGCACAAGGCAGGGGTGGCTCAGCCCCTTGTCCCTCTGCCTGGGTGACCCAGGGGTCCTGGCCAACCCAAACTGGGCCAGGGCAGCGCCGAGCATGGGAGCGGTGCTCCGGGGGTCCTGGCCCGGCTGGGCTCCATCTGCCGCCCTCTCCACGCCCGCTAATCCCGGGATTAGCAGCCAGATGCCAGGCGCACGTTTGCTGCAGGTAACGATCCCTCCGGGAGGAGGCTGCGGACATCAAAGTGCAGGCAATTATGGCTAAAACCACACCTGTGCCTAACGAGCCTGGGAGACGTCAGGGAGCCCGCGGGTGCTGGTGACCTGTCCTGGGGTGCCCCCAAGCACAGGACCCTGGCGCTGGCATGGCAGTGGGGATAAAACCCAGGTAGAAACAGGCTCAGCTCTGCTGGGGGGCACGGCCGAGCAGCCCCTTGTGCACACACAGAATGTGGCACATGCGCAGGGATGGAGCTTTGGCCTCCTGCTGGGAATCTTCCCTTGCCACGTCCCGGCAGCCGCAGCTGATGGGAAGCGGCTGCCTTCCCCGAAGAGCCCGTCCCAACATTCCTGGGAGGCCGCGGCTGCCGTCCCGTCCCGTCCCCAGGACCGCCGTCCAGCAGCTTCCTGGCTCATCCTCCCCAGCTGCGGCCATGGGTGGGGGCAGATGGGTGAAAGGCTTCGCAGGGCGCTGCGGCTGCTCGGCACGGGGCTGTCTGCAGCCCCCCACCCACATCTGCTCCTGCCCCACACGCACCTGGCCAAGCTTCTGCCCTGAGCATGGGGGCACAAACACCGGGCACAGAGGCTGCTGCTGAGGCTGCAGACGCCTTCTCCCTCTCAGTGCAGCGGGAGAGGATGCTGCCGCCTCCCAGCGCTGACGCAGAGATGGCTTTGGGGACCCTGAGGACACTGGTGCTCCAGCTGTGGGGTGATACCCACCTCAGCACGGCTGACACCCCCACCAGCTCCTCCTGGTCCCTCCGAGAACATCAGCCGGTCCCTGGGGTTGGCGCTCCCACCTAGCTGCTGCCAAGCCTGGCACCCGCCGATGGGACAGAGCGGAGTGGGGCTGGACGGGAGGGCCCTGGCCGAGGCTCACGATGTGTGCGGATGATCCCAGCTGGGCTGTGTCCTTTATCTGGAGGCCAGTAGCTTTAATTCTTACTTAATAATCATTTATGCCATTAATAAAGCCAAATCCCTAAAGTGGCTAATTAAGAGTTCGTTTGCCTGCTGCCATCTCACACTGAGGCAGTTTTTGTGTGAGATCAAGGAGGGGAAAAAAATGCCAGGGGCCTTTGGGGGGCAGCCACCCCGCGCCCACTCTGCAGCATCCCTGCACCCTGGGCTGATGGCCAGGACCCCGCTCCCCCAACCCAGGGCATGGGGGCTCCGTGTGTCCTGGGCACCCAGCACCAGGGGGTGCCGAGCTGAGCCGAGCCGAGCCGGCCACCACTGCCCTCATGCCCAACCTTGCCCAGGGCTTGCCCAGCCAAAACCGGGGCAGGACGCAGCCCATGAGGCCCCGTCCCGAGCCGGCGAGACCTGCCGTAATTGGCAGCCCTGAATTAGCCTGTGCAGGTCCTCATTAGCAGTTACACACACACACACATGCCCTCGTTTCCTGATCTGAACAAGTTCATGGTGGGGAAGAGCTGCCAGGAACCGGGGGCAGCGAGTGTGGGGAGGAGCAGGGGTGGCTCCTGCGCCCCCTGAGCCCCATGCAGGGATCAGATAACCAGCGAGAAGAAGGGTTGGTGACCAAGTGACCAAATGGACACGGCAGAGCCGGGGGAGGAGAGCACGAGACCCAGCCGGAGGGGACGCTCCCCCTGCATCTCGTGCACCCGTCTCCATCACTCTGCTCATTCTGCCTTCATCTTCTCCTCCTCCTCTTCTCCCATCCCCGCTCACTGGGGTCAGCCCCACAACAGCCACACACCAGTGGGGGGCCACTCCTGTCCTTCGCTCACCACCTGAGACCCCCAAACTCATTGCACTTGTGCGGCAAAGCAGTGACAACGTCTCTGGCCCCACCGCGTCGCTGCCCCGTCCCAGCCCACATCCTGGCACAGTGCGGGGACGCGGCACGGCCAGGCTGGGCACAGCTCGGAGCCACCCCGGGGAGCGCGGCTGGGGCTGGCGGGGAGGGCACGAGCCCTCCGCGGGGAGCAGATGGTGATTTGCAGCACGACAACGCGCGGAGCAGCGCAGGGGCCAGATGGGCCGCAGGGAGAACAGAGACGTGTCCCCCCGCCCCGATTACGCTGCCATTTTACCCAACCGGCTCCAGCAGCGGCTATAAATATTTAACAGCTCCATCCTCTGCGCTGCTGTCGAATCGACAGCAGGGCGGATGGCAGCTCCCGCAGCCTGCAGGGACCCACAGTCCCCCCCGCAGCATCGCTCCGCCAAAGCCCTGGGATTGAGATCAACGACCCCAGCACGCCAGGCTGGAAATGCTTTGGGGCTGCTGGGCGGGTAGCGGGGACATGGCAGGGCGCAGGGCTGTTCCCCAGGGTGCTGGGCTTTGCTGCAGCATTTCTGGAAAAAAACAAAACTGGCACCGAGGAAGCTCCGCGTGGGGATGCCCAGCTGGGGCCGGACTCAGTTCCCAAGCCCGGGCAGCGCATGGCACAGGAAGAGCCAGATGGTGAATGGAGCCGGGCGAGCACGCAGCCCTGCATGCAGCAGCACCGCCTCGCTGGCACGGCACGGGGGTCCGGGGGTCCTGCCCCGGGAATGCTGGGCTGCCTTGAAATTATGTCACCGGCACAGCAGCAGAGCTGGCTGCGGCTCCTCTCATGCTGCGGTGCGAGGCGACGAGCCCCGGCGTGCGGGTGCCACGGGGCGTGCTGCGACCTGCAGCCCCAAAGGGCGGCGGGAATGCGCCCGCAGCGATGGGCTTGCCAGGGATGGGCCCCTTCCCGGCACAATGCGGGGCGGGGGCACTGCCGGTGCCCCCTGTCGCAGCACAGCTGGCACATGAGCACCGGCGCAGCCTCGCACCGAGGCCGGGCTTCCTTCCACCGCTGCCGGCTGCCTTCCTGCCCGTGCTCCCATCCCGCTTCCTGCCCACCGGCACCGGGGCTCGTGGCTCTGCCCCCTGCCCAGCTCCACGTCCACCCCAGCTGCACCCCGGGGCCCCCTTTGTCAGCAGATCGTGCCCTGTCACTGGGCACGGGGACGTTTTGTCCTTCTCCAGACCCAGCAGCCGCAATCCCATCACTGTTTCCATGCACCAAGGGTTTCCAGCTGTCCCCTCCGTGCCAACTCCCTCCATCCTGTGGCTCTTTCTCGACCCTCAGATGGGGGGACCTGGTCCCCATGTCACTGGTGGCCCTGAGGCGGCCCCAGGTCCCTGTGCCCTCCTTGTGCTCCATCCCCACCCTTGCCGGGGGACCTGGGCCTGGCCCCTCCGCGTGCCGATCGGGCAGTGTCGGGGCCCCTGCGTTTTACCAGCAGCGATTCGCTGTTTTCTTCCAGATCAGTGATAAAGATATCGAACAGAGCAAGTCTCCTCCGGGTGCACACCCGGAGAGCAGCAATTCCCTGATTGCAATCACTTTTGGGGATCTACTGCTGACCTAGTTTTTAATCCACTGAGCACGGCTGTGGGGATTGCACGCGGGGCCGGCTTCAGCCGAGACCAGCAGGCGGGGACCGGCGAGCGCTGTCCGAGGGCACCAAAATGTCCCCATCCAAAGCCCCCTCGGTTCTGGGAGGCGACGCGCCCATCCGGCCCGGGGCTGGCCTCCCTGCCGAGGTCGGGCCGTTCCCACGCCGCGCCGCCGGGTCCCCCCAAACCGGTCGGACGCGGGAGCCGTGACTCAGCCCGAGGCAGCCGCCGGGAAGCGGCATGCACAGGCAGGCTGGAGGGGCCGGGGGGGCACGGCCCCGCGGTGCGGCGCAGGATGGGACCTGCACGGGGCCACGCTTCCCGGGCAGCCGTGCCAAAGCCCTGAGCGAAGAGGGAAGCGAGAAGCTTCCTTTTCCTTCCTCCCGCAGAGCTGCAGAGGTGTCATCACAGCACGATCGCCTCCCCTGCACCCAGCTCCGCTCCCTGCTGCCTGAAGCGGGCCTGATCCTGCCCCGGGTGGCTGCATCCCCCTGCCCCGTCTCACACCAGCACCCCACGCCTCTGGCTTTGTCACTGGGGTTGTGCTGCTGGGGACACCCCCGTGAACCCAGGGGTCCTGCGGCTGTGGGATGCTCGGCCCCGCTGGGGACGGGTCCCCAGTACCCGCAGGGACGAGGGCACCGCGGGAATTTCAGGCCAGGATTTCCCACCGCCCCCACCCGCCGCGGGTGCCCCGCGGGCTGCGGGCTGGGCAGGGCTCCTCATCTCCCTCCCGGCTGACGCAAGGTTTGCTCATCGCGGTGCTGCCGGGGCCACCCTGCCGCAGGGCAGGTGACGCTGGCAGTGTCACCTCCCACTGCAGGCTCAGTCCCCCCTGCGGGGACAAAGCACCGGCTCTCGGCGGGCAGCCAGGCCTGGGGACAGCCCGGACACCACCGCGGTGGCACCGTGGTTGTGAATGAGAGCTGCAAACCCCGGCATCTCTCCCTGCCCCGAGCCGTGCAGGGAGGAAGGGAGTCCCCAGCCTGGCTCTGCCTGGGAGCCCCGAGCCCATCCGCCCGCGGTGCCCGGCCCAGCACCGGCCTCACCCCCCTGGCCCCAGCCCGTGTCCCGCAGGGCGGCCGGGCGATTCCCCGGGCTGCACCCGGGCTGCCTCCAGTGCTCCGCGCCAGCCAGGAATGAGTGGATGAGGAGCCAAGATCGTTATCGCAGCGGCCTTGGCGAGAGCTGTGGGACAGGGACAGGGACAGGGATGGGGACGGGGATGGGGATAGTGATGCTTTGGGGGGCTGGGGGTGGCCGGTGCCCAGCACAGGGCAGAGGGCGGCCGTGGAGCTTCCACCCCACAGCCCACAGGGCAGCGAGGGCTCAGCTGCCTGCTGCTCCCAGAGATGCAGCATCCAGGCTCTAATGAGCTGGGACGGTTAATTAGTCACTGTCAATTTATGTTAATTAGCTGGAGGAGATGAGAAGGGACATCCTCTGCCACCGGGATGCCACCGGGAAGTGCAGGGCCCAGCTGGGGAGCACGGGCACGTGCGTGCATGGGTGCACGTGTGTCTGCAAAGGTGTGTGCACACCTGGGTGCATGCGCACGCGTGTGCACATGGACATGTGTCTGTGCCTGCGCGCGTGTGCGCTGCCACCCCCTGCTTGCAAAATGAAACCAGGAACCAGACTAATGAGGCTGTAAAGCAGCGCTGATCTCAGGCCTTCGTTTGCCTGATGGTGTAGGAGAGCTGCTGGGTCTCCGGTCGTGCTGCGCCACAAGCTGGAAACTCGCTCGTCCTTTTCTCACCCACCCGTGCACCCACGCACATGCGCGCCCGTGCATCCGTGCACCCAAGCACACGCGCAGCCGTGCACCCACGCACCACACACACGCGGCCACAAAGCTGAGCTCACACCGACGCCGTGACCCAGGGGGACGCGGGACGGGGCAGCTGCCTCCCGGAGCAGGACAGGAGGGCACGGCGCGGCGAGCCCAGGCGAGCGTGCAGCCAGGGGATGAGCGATGCGAGGTTTCCTGCGGATGATTCACGCTCTTCCTCAGCTTTGCTGCTCTACGAGCAAGAGCTGAAGCCACACAGGAAACCACAGGGACTTCCAAAAGGGCTCAGAAAAAGCTCCCTCCCCCCCCGCCCCGCTGCGATTTCCTCTCCCTGTCTTTTACCCACCAAGACCCTCACCTGACCCTCCCTTGTGCCGCAGGATCCGGCCCTGGCAGCCTCCGGTTGGAAGCCCCCGGCTGCCGCCCCCCCCAGCCCTTCCGACGGCCCCGCACCTCGTGCTGCTTTCCCACGGCTCCCGCCCGCTGCTGCCAGCCAAAGCAAATCCCCTTTCAGGTTTTTTTTTTGTTTGTTTTGTTTTGTTTTGTTTTGTTTTTTTTGTTTGCTCCCCTCCTTTGAAATCTTATGATTTGCTATCATGCAAACACCTCCGGGGGCTGCTCGAGCACAGCCAGCAGAGCCACAGTCATCGCCCCGCGTGCGGCTGCCCCTCGCCCTGCGACCACAGCGCCCGGCGGGGCCCCGCCGCAAGCGGCTGCTGGGACATCCAGCGCGGCACCGCGTCGCGCTCAGCTTTTCAGCCCTTCCGAAATGCCTCCATCCCGTGGGAGCCACGCACCCGCAGCTGGCACAGCCGAGGGGCCCAGCTCCCCGGAACACCGGCTGCTTCTGGCAGGGCTGCGCCGGTGGGGCTTTTTGCTTCATTGTATGGAAAAGGGTTGTGTCACCATGGGTGGAAACGCAGCCACTTTTGGAGCGGAGGAGCTATTTGAAGCGCTTGCAGCAGCGGCGAGGCTAGGAAGCACGCAGAGAGGAGAGCAAAGCTGGGCTCCGGCTGCATGGAAGGAAGAAGATGGGAAATGTGGTGCAGCTGGATCCAGCCCAGGGAGCGATTCCCTCTCTGGGCTGGCAGAGCTGAGCAGGGGAGAAGCTGCTCCGTCTCGCGCCGGGCCGCAGTTTATTCAATCCAGGCCAGCAGGCACTGTGGGGTTGGCTGCTGTTGGCTTTTGTTTCTGTCTCTTCTTTTTAAAAAAAAGGATTGCAACCACAAAAAGAAGGCAAAACTGTGATCCCCACAGCCCTGCAAATCCCCTGCTGCTCCTGCTGAAGGCCGCGGTGCTGGTGCGGGCTGGACGTGCCCGTCCCCAAGGCACCCACCGAGCGCCCGCAATGGGGCCGGAGCCGGACACCACCCGGGGCCGCCCGGCAGCCGAAAATCCCTCCTGCGTCTTTAATGCGCCAGCTGAGGTGTTGCAGCCCCAAAATCAGCTATGCAAATGTGACCAAAATTAAATCAGCTGAATGAAGAAACCCGTTAACCCCTGGCGGGGCGGTGCTGGCAGCACCCAGCCCCAGGAGCGATGCAGGGCTCCCGGCGGTGGGGGCCAAGCTGGGGCAGCCCAGCGGGGCACGGGCAGTGGCACCAGCGGAGCCCTGAGCTGCTGCCTCCCCGCGGTCCCCAGCTCCCCTCGTGCTGGGGCCGGCGCCGGTGGGAGCCCCCAGCTCGCAGCCGTCTGGCCGGGGTGTGTTAAGGGAGCGGAGAAGCTGGTGAGAAACGAGGCCAGGGCTGCGAGGCCGGGGCTGCAACGGTGGCGGGGGCGAGTGGTGCCCTCCTCCCCTCCCCAGCAGCAGGATCCGGCCGCGCTCAGCCTCAGCCTCCAGCTCGCTGGCACCGCCGTGGCACGGCTGGGGACAGCGGGGTGGACTTTGCGCAGCCGCGATGTTATCGCAGCTGGGCCACCCCCAGCTGCTGCAGCAAACCGGCCGTGCCCCCCCGCAGGTCGGGACGCGCAGGGCACCATGCAGCATCAGCAAAGGGAGAGCAAGCAGATACTCTGCGGGAACCCCAAAATCTGGGCCAGGGTGAGCGGAGCGCTCGCCTCCAGCCCAGCGCACCCCAACCCTGCCGGGGCTCCCCACCACCGCAGTCTGGCCTGGCCAAGCGGGTGCGGTGCCAAAAATGTGCCCCCCCTGTGCACGAGCGTGAGCGTGTGTGTGCGAGTCCCCGTAGGCAGCAGCCTGCATTTCATGCATTTTTAAGAAGAACAGGGTTAGTGGGTCACTCCAGCGCCGGAGGCTTTTCTCCAGCTGAGCTGCTTTGCTGCCAAACCCACCGGGGCCGGCAGTGCCTTCGCGGCTGCGAGGGGCTGGGGCTGGGACCAGCGGCTGGCGTGGCGGTGAGGGGCTGCTCTCCACGCCAGGGCTGCAGCTCCCGGGGCTGCAACGTCCCCTCTGTCCCCGCCAGCTCCGGGAATTCACTGCTGGAGTCAGCAGCTAAAAGCCACGCACCCGCGCCGGCGGGGAGGCGAGAAGCTGGCAGCAGCGGGATGCAGCCAGAACAATCCCCGTCCTGCCGCCAGCGGGCAGGGAGCAGCACGCACCCTGCTGGGGGGGACCGGAGCCCCCCAGCGGGGCGGGCAGACGCGGGGGTCCCCGATGCAGGGGGTCCGTGCACACCCCCCGAGCCGTGGGGGCCGCAGTGCGCGAGGCTGGCAGGGTGCGGCAGTGGAAAGGCTGCCGCGGTTAAAAGTTAACGCGGAGACAAAGCAGAGTCGGGCTGGCAGCCCCGGCCTGCGAGTCTGCAAACAGCCCGGGCTTTATGGCAGCCCAGCCCCGATAAAGGGGCGAGCGGGTCCGGCCCCAGCCCCCTCCCGCGCTGCTCCCCCTCGGTGCGGGCACCCTGGGGAGAACGAGTGCGTCGGCACAGCCGGCTGCTGCCCTGCTTCCGTGCTTGCACACGCGTGTGCAAAGCAGCACGCCTGCATGGGCGTGCCACGGACCCACGCGTGGGCTCTGCGATGGGATGTGCGTCAGCATCGCTGCTGGGAACGGGGTGAACCCGAACCTGGGGTGAACCCGAACCTGGGGTGAACCCGCGCCACGCCGTGCGGTCGCACCGGCGCAGCACCGCGTCCCGCTGCTGCCGTCCCAGCCGCTGCTGGGACACCCATCCCACGGCTGGCGCGGGCTGTGCAGCGCCACGTCCCCGTCCCCGTGCCCGTCCCCATCCCCGTCCCCATGCAGCCCTCCGCCCCCATCCCCACTGGGATCCCGCCGCCGCCGAGCAGCTGTTGCCATGGCTACGGCCATGCAAGTCTGGGCGAAATGCATCTGGTGCAGCGCGGGTGGGGGCGGGGAGGGCCCCACTGCTCCCAGTCCCGCTGCTCCCAATCCTGCTCCCAGCCCCACTCCCAGCCCCGCTGTTCCCAGCCCCACTGCTCCCAGTCCTGCTCCCAGCCCTGCTCCCAGTCCCACTCCCAGTCCTGCTCCCAGTCCCACTGCTCCCAGCCCCACTGCTCCCAGCCCCACTCCCAGTCCCGCTCCCAGCCCTGCTCCCAGCCCCACTGCTCCCAGCCCCACTGCTCCCAGTCCCGCTCCCAGTCCCGCTCCCAGACCCGCTGCTCCCAGCCCAGCCACTGAGGGGCTGGCGGCCACAGTGCAGCCCCCAGCCCATGTTCAGCTGCTGACCCCCTCCTGGCACCTTTGCCCAGAGCAGGAGCCATCGCATGGGAGCAGGGATGCACGGGCGGGGGGGACACGCCAGGAGTGCTGCCCCCCCCCACCGCAGAGGGGCTGCAGCCCCCGGTTTGCCTGGGACACAGTCACGGCAAGGGCTCTGCACGCTGAGCGCTTTGCTGGTGCAGGACAGTGCCGGGGCGGGGGGCAGAGAGCCGCGCCTGCCCCCGGCACACGCAGAGCCCTGGTGCAAGCGCCCAGCGCGGGGGCTCTGCAGCGCGGAGCCCCCCCCCAGCACATCCCACTGCATCCCAGGAGGCAGAGAGCGAAGCAGCCGGCGGGACTGCGGGCACAGCTCAGGTGCTGGGGGCAAAGTGCTGCCCGACAGCCCAAGCGCCCGGCTGGGCTTGGAGCAGCCCCCAAGCCCCTCGCGAGGGTCTCTGGGCTCCGCGGGCGCCCAGGCAAAGCCTGGCCCGTGGCGGTCCCGAGCAGCGCTCCGTGGCGCTGGGGACACTTTCGGTTTTGCTCTGAGGCGGAGGGAGGGGAATTCTGTTCCTGGCAGTTAAGCAATCCAGGCCGGGGACAGCAGGGGATAAAGGAAGGAGGGGATTTCTGATGGAAAGTTGCGGACAATCCCAGCGCTGCCGTGTGATTTCCCCACCGAGCACCGGGGCTCCCGGCTCCCCCCGCAGCCCACCCGGGGGGCTCGAGCCCCTGCCCGAGCCCAGCTGCACCGAGAGCCGCATCGCTGCCCGTCCCTGGCTGCCCGGCGGCCCCAGCCCGCGGCGTGCGGGGGTCCCGGGGTGTCCTGGCGATGCTGCGGCTCCCACGCCGGGCTCCTGGCCTCAGCACTCCCGGATTTACCGGGGGCAGAGCCCGGTCTGGCACTGCGCAGCGACAGGGGCTGCACGGCCCCCCAGAGTAGCTGGGGCTTCTGGCAGAGGGAGCAGCAGAGGGGGGGTTGGGGGCACGGCACCTCCCGGCTCCGAAGGAGCCTTCACCCTTCGCAGTCCGTTGGGACGAGCGGGGCTGGAGGCCCCCCCCGAGGCCTGGGTACCAGGAGCCCAGCGGCGCGGCCCCGCGGGAGGCGGCCCCGCCGCCGCAGCCCCGGCCCCCCTGAACCTCCCGCCCGGTCCCGCGGGTAGAGGCCAGG
>VXAL01001568.1:0-10876 GCA_013399475.1 Chauna torquata | reverse complement strand
TAATAATAATAATAAAATTTTAAGTCTGTACTGTTATGACATTCATTAACCTGACTAGCAGGAGATGCTAGTGACATAAACTGCTATACTAAGGATTTTTTGACTTTCTATCTTCTAATTTCATCCCACTGTTACTGCTATGAATTAGTAAGAATACACTGCTTTTACTGGAGTCTCAAGGCAGATTAAGCACAAGGATCATTTGAAGTATTCTGTAATGAAGCCCTCCTAGCTCCTCAAAAGCACGTTTGTAAAGTCATGAGAAAAGAGGAGAAGGAATCTCTGAAACAGTCTGTGTCAAGACACTGCAAGACTCTATTTTGAATCCAAAAACTAACTTAGCAAAATATGTTACCCAAGTGATATTTTTCCCCTGAAAATGTAGGATGTTGCCATTAGCTGATGCTATCTTCCCATATTTCTGGGATTCAAGTCTCTCCACTTGATGGTAATACAATGTTTAAAGAAATATGACAATGTATCTAGCGTCTCTGGTTGTGTTAGCAATAAAACAGTGCTTGAGAAATTCAATACCTGTCTAAACTTAATTTCTAGTAGGGAGATTTGACCACAAAACTCAAGGTTACCAGCTTACCTGACATCAACTCTATCCGTTATCATTTTTAAGGACTTCTCAGCAATAAAAACAGAACTAGACACTAGCGATACTTCTTTCTGTTTTCTCCATATTGTGGAAGGTTGGAGAAAAATAATAATAATATTTATGTAAAATATACTCTCTTAGAAAGAACAGTGAAAGATTATATTAAGAAACTGTTTAAAAGTATTACTATATCTGTAAAATTGGTTTCAAAACTGTTTATATGATTTGCAAAATTTAAAACTACTTTGCTTTATTTGCAAGAGTATGCTGTCCCACACTAATACTCCTGCATAGCACCATATAGCTTACACAATTTACTGTTTAACTTGTATGTTTGTAATATGGTTTGTATAAAATTATCGAACTCTGATGAGATTTACATTTATGTCCAGTTTTTTTAATAGCAGGAGGTATTAGCTACATTAACATGAAAAAAAAATGTATAAATACATTTAGATGAATGCACTAACTTTCCAAGTGTTCTCTAGTAACAAAAATTTCTTGTTCATCTGCTATTCAAGAGTAGATCTCTATTTACATACTATTTGTGGGCTGCCCAGATGACATCTTTTAAAACTTATTTCCTAATTAATAGCATTGATGCAATCTACTTTCTTTTTCTTGAATTATATATATTTTTGTAAAACATGGGCAAGAAACACTAATCACTAGTGTATCTATTAGTTTTATTTCAAAAGTAAAGGCTTATGTTTACAAATTATAAACTTGCCTGAGATACTTTCTCATTTTACATATATTACACAATATATTTTTCATTATAGGTAAATAAAATTTCATTTACTTTCACAGTTCTTCATGTAATTCAATCTCCCTTCCCCCCACCAAATAATAATAATAATAATAATAATAATAATAATAATAATATAAAGAAAGAAAACATTTGATCATTTTTACTTTATCCATTCAAATTTTACAAAGATTTAACACCTTAATGATGATTGAATTCAATAATTCTGGCAACTGGATAAATGAAGAGAAAACACGAAATATGTTCTCATTTCACACCTACACGGTTCACTTTTGGCACAGAAATTAAGTATCCATGCAAAAATAGGAATTATTTTCTTTAAGAAACCAGAAAAGATTTATAATTTTCAGTTAGCAACAAATTGCTATCGCTAAAAGAAAAGAGAATGAAACTTTCTACCTCTTTACCAGTCATGTTCTGGCATTTTTTATTCACTTGTTTTAATATTCCAGACAAGATACGAACCTCTGAGGCATAAAGTTTTTGCAGTAGTACCAGTGCTGTACCAAATGACTATAAAATTGTGTGAAGCTCCATTGGCTCCTGGGGAATCTGCAGGGGTGGAAACACCTGCCCAGTCAGATTAGTTTAGCAAAAGCAAAAGCAAAGACTAAAACAAAAATGTCAAAGACTTAAGAAATGAGAATTTGCAGTATATTCTACCTGATTCATCTGACAGCTGAAGCTACTTATCAAAGTGCGTTTTATTGTCAGCAGAAAAATTTCTAGGCATACAAATTTTAGTTGATAGATCTATCGATCTTGCTAAATTGATGAAATTAACATAATGAGCAAATTTATTGCAGAATGTTAGTACATAGAAGTTCTAAAATATGTTCAAAACCAGTTAACAGTTAAGACATGATTGATAACTTTGTGTTGCTGGTCCTTAGAACAATAATTTACTTTTTGTTGTTGTTTGTTTATGTATTTAAAAATATATATATTATTTTGGAAATAATCTCTATATGCATTCTAGACAAAGAAACAGTAGGAGGGAATTGCAGCTGACTGTTTTTATATACACAGATTTAGAAGGAGACGAGACTTCAAGGAATTAATTCACTTATTTTCACATCTTAGTTTTGGCTGGGATAGAGTTAATTTTCTTATGTGATATGTGCCGCATGTTGGATTTAGGAGAAAAATAATGTTGATAACACACTGATGTTTTAGTTGTTGCTAAGCAGTGTTTACATTAAGCCAAGGACTTTTCAGCTTCTTATACCACCCTGTCAGCGAGGAGGCTGGGGACAGATGAGGAGCTGGGAGGGGATACAGCCAGAACAGCTGACCCAGCCTGGCCAAAGGGATATTCCGTACCATATGAGATCATGGGGGACAACAAAAGCTGGGATGGTTGGCCAGGGAGGGGACTGCTGCCCTGAGACTGGCTGGGCATTGGTCAGCAGGTGGTGAGCACTGTGCATCACATGTTTTATATGTGTATTTATTTATCATTATTATTATCATTATTATTATTTTTCCCTCTGTTTTTATCCTAGTAAACTCTCTTTATCTCAATCCATGTTTTTACTTTTTTTTTCCTTCCGATTCTCTCCCCCATCCCACTCGGGGTTGGGGAGAGTGAGTGAATGTCTGTGTGGTGCTTAGCTGTCTGCCAGGTTAAATCACAACACCACAGTATGCTGGTATGCATATCCCAAGGTCTGACTATCACAAAGAAATGGAGGACATCATGCCTGCATAACTTTATGTTACTACATAAATGAAGCAATTACATTTTTGTAGACAACCAACAATCACAAAAATGGAGGGAACTTTTTTTCAGCTATATGTTTCAGTGCAGGATATTTTCTCATTATTTGGGGAATAAATGAACTATAGTCCAGTTTATCCATTCTATTTGGACTGGGGAGTCATGCACACAGAAATAAACAGACGATATGTATAGTTAATCCTCCCCTACTGCAAGAAAATAAGGGGAATTTAGGCACGCTTTTGTTCCTTCTCCTTAGCACAAGATAAAATTTAACAGGTTTACAAGATACATGAGTAGAAGAAAGTATGAGTAATGTCCAGACGATATAAACAATGTCTCACCTTGCTTTCCAGTGGAAAAAGGAAAAAAAAAGAAAAGAAAAGAAAAGAAAAGAAAAGAAAAGAAAAAAGAGAAAAGAAAAGAAAAAAGAGAAAAGGAGAGGAGAGGAGAAAGGAAAGGAAAAAGAAAATAGAAAAAAAAGAAAAAAGAAAAAGAAAAAGAAAAAAAAAGAAAAAAAGAAAAAAGAAAGAAAAGGAGTGTTGAAGGGCATTCATAAAATACATCTGAGGCCATACGCTGTCCTGGTGATGGAATCTGCCTCCAGGCAAGCACTTGTGTATGTATTTCCCATCATATCAATGACCATTTCCATATCAGAACTCATAAAGACAGTTTTTAAGATCTTCTGTTTATCATAACAGCATTTAGCTGCTTAATTAGTTTAACAGCTTCAAATTGCATTTTGGAACCTGAGTGCTTTCAGCTAACATTAAACTCCAAAACTAGGCAAATAAATGTAAGATAGTTCATTCTATTTCTACAAGTAGAATATATGTCTGATATATATTAGATATACGTCATTCTAATATGGTCAAAAGAAATGGATAAGCCTTAACCAACTGTGATCACAGAAACCCTAACAAATTTTATAAATCCAAAGGATAGTTTTATCTCGCAGGATAAGAAAAACTAAACAGTCAGAAGTGTTGTTGAATCAGCAAAGCAAAAACAAACAAGCAAACAAAAAAAGCAGCCAATATTTGAATTTAAATAGTAAGAGAATATCTCTCTTAATAGTTCAAAACACTTATATCATCAAGAGCTGCCTTTCAAATTGAAGCTATTAAGAAAAATAAAGAGATGTGTCCTTATATAATATATAATAATGAGATCCTCGTCCTCCAAAATTTAGAAGGCTGTGCCTTTACTATTTGTCCAAATCAAGGAGTCTCCGACAATTTTATTCTACTATTATGAGCAAATTCCTAGGACTGGAATCCCTGAACTCATAAGAGTTGGATTCTTACAATGGATCGTGGATCTTATGAAATATTAACAACTTTTTTTTTAATTGATTTTACTTTGGATCAATTGAGCTTCCTCTGTATACAAGATTCAGAATGCAGATAAGAAAATAAAAATGTGCCCTCATTAGAGGTTTTAATATTGAAGTATCTCATATTTTAATTCCTAAGGCAATACTTTCCTTACAGCATAAAATAAATCCATTAAATGATATTTTTAAATTTTCATTTAAAATATTTTTCCTTCAGTGCATTTATGTGACAGCATAGCAAAGAGAAAGAAGTAGATGGTGGAATCATGAAAGACAATGCTCAAGAGCTGTATTAACTCCTCCAAGGAATGTGAAAATATATCGAGTCAAAAAAGAAACCTGAAGGAAGTCCCCAAGAAGCCCTGGTAAGAGCAGCCCTAAGCTGCTCTTAGAAAACGGAAGTGTCAAACAAAGAGAAAAGGATTAATCTAGATTTCTATTAAGTTCTCATTTGTTTCCAGTGAGAAGGCTCAAGGTTTGTATTTTTCTCATCAACAAAACCATTGACCCAGGCTTTATTAGACGTTCAACTCAGATATAGCCATATGACTGAAAAAAATAAATAAAAGTAGTAAGACTCCACAGAAAAGTATTTAATTTTCACCTTTAAATTTGGATTATGATGTAGAAAAGCACTTAAAATTGTCTCCTTCAAATTTGGATTATGTGGAGCAGTTCTCATTCCACTTTTAGATGTGGCCTTTGCAGAGAAATGCACCTGCTAAGACCATTTCTGAAATCTGTGCAGTGTTTGCTACCATGTTCACTGAGAGATCTATTTCCTACCCTTGAACTTTCAGACTACTTGGCAATTTAGTTGAATTCATAAAGGGTAAATATTAACATTCTCTTAAAGCCAAAGAGTGCTTAAAGTTTGCAGCTGTCCAAATTATACAACCCTGTAATTCAATTCTAATTAACTATATGTAATGACTGCTAATCCTTCTGTTAATTAACCTTGTCTTTAGGTGAAAAAGCTATTTACTTTGATGAAACTAAATTGTTTTCTCAGATCTACTTCTCCCCTTCCACTTTTTTGTGTCTTCTTTGACAGCTCTTATTCATATCTCATATTATCATCCTTCTCGCTTATCTCGCTTAGTTGGTTATTGTGTTACCTTAGTAAATAATTTTTTGTTGTTGAGAGAAACAGGCGGTGTATTTTTAGTCACCCAAAGTGTTTGTGTTTTGTTTTTAATGTAAAACTACCAAATAAAACTTCCTAGATTAAATCAGTTGTTATGAATTAATATATATATTCTTGTAAAATGCATATTCATCTTATGTAGACAGAAGCTATATAAATTATGATGTGCTTAATAGTCAGCCCAAAATATCCATGGTGGAACTGAGTCATATGAAGAGAAGAAAGCTTTCCTCATCCTCTTAGAAAGTTAGATTTGCTCTTTAACGATTCTAACTTTTTTTAAGTGAGTAATAATTGTATCTGGTGCATCAGCAGGGGGTTAAAACAGCATGTGTACACAAGCCCTAACCCATGATTGATTACAAACATTTTTGACTTATCATGTCAGACATGAAAAGTACGCTATCCCCATACAGACCATAAAAATAAAATACACAGAATCACAGAATCACAGAGTGGTTGAGGTTGGAAGGGAACCCTGGGGATTATCTAGTCCAACCCCCCTGCTCAAGCAGGGTCACCTAGAGCACATTGCACAGGATCACATCCAGGCAGGTTTTGAATATCTCCAGAGAAGGAAACTGTACAATTTCCCTGAGCAGCCATTTCCAGCACTCTGTCACCCTCACAGTAAAGAAGTTTTCCCTCATATTCAGACAGAACTTCCTCTGTTTCAGTTTGTGCCCATTGCTTCTTGTCCTATTGCTGGGCACCATAGAAAAGCATCTGGCCCCATTGTCTTGACACCCTCCCTTAAGATATTTATATACATTGATAAGATCCCCTCTCAGCCTTCTCTTCTCCAGGCTAAACAGGCCCCACTCTCTCAGCCTTTCCTCATAAGAGAGGTGCTCCAATCCCTTAATCATCTTTGTAGCCCTCCACTGCATCTGCAGGAGATCCATCTCTCTCTTGCACTGGGGAGCCCAGAACTGGACACAGTGCTCCACGTGTGGCCTCTCCAGGGCTGAACAGAGTGGGGGGACCACCTCTCTCAACCTGCTGGCAACACTCTTCCTAATGTGTCTCTGGATACCGTTGGCCTTCTTGGCCACAAGAACACATTGCTGGTTCATGGTTCTTGTTGTGCACCAGAACTCCCACGTCCTTCCCCACAGAGTTGCTTTCCAGCAGGTCAGCCTCCCACCTGTACTGGTGCCTGGGGTTATTCCTCCCCAGGTGCAGGACCCTGCACTTGCCTTTGTTGAACTTTGTGAGGTTTCTCTCTGCTCAACTCTCCAGCCTGTCCAGGTTTCTCTGAATGACAGCACAGCCTTCTGGTGTATCAGCCACTCCTCCCAGTTTTGTATCAACACAAAACTTGTTGATGCACTCTGTGTCTTCATCCAGGATGAGCTGAACAGGACTGAACCCAGTAGTGACCCCTGGGGGGTCAATACCACTAGCTACAGGCCTCCAACTAGATTCTATGCCACTGATCACAATCTTCTGAGCTCTGCTGTCCAGCTAGTTCTCAGTTCACCCCACTGCCCGTTCATCTAACCCAAACTTCCTGACCTTACTTATGAAGATGTTGCGGGAGACAGTACCAAAAGCCTTACTGAAGTCAAGGTAGACTACATCCACTGCTCTCCCCTTATCTACCCAGCCAGTCATTCCATCATAGAAGGATATCAGATTGGTTAAACATGATTTCCTCTTGGTGAATTCATGCTGACTACTGATCTTTTTTTTTTCCTCCATGTGCTTAGAGATGACATCCAGGATGAGCTGTTCTATCACCTTTCCAAGTATGGAGGTAAGGCTGAGTGGCTCATAGTATCCTAAGTCCTCCTTCCTGCCCTTTTTAAAGACTGGATTGACATTGGCTTTCTCCCAGTTCTTAGGTATCTCCTCTGTTCTCCATCTCCATGAAAGATGATGGAGAGTGGCATAGCCATAACATCCTACAGCTCCCTCAGCACTCATGGGTGCATCCCATGCAAGCCCATGGATTCATGGGTATCAGGTTTACCTAAATGATCTCTAACACAATCCTTCTCAACCAAGAGAAAGCCTTCCTTTCTCCAGACTTTCTCTCTTGTCTCCAGGGATTCTTGAGGGCTGGCCTTAGCCAGTAACTCTGCCTTCTTGGTATCCTTCATTGCAAGGGCACCCCAGAAGGCTCACATTTTCCCAAGTCTTCCTTTTACTACTGATGTATTTGAAGAAGCCCTTCTTGTTGTCCCTGACATCCCTTGCCAGATTTAATTCCCAATGGGCCTTAGCATTCCTTGTTGCATCCCTGCATACTCTGACAAGGTTCCTATATTCCTCCAGAGTGGCTTGTCCCTTTTTCCACATTCTGTATACTTTTTATGTTTTGAGTTTCCTCTCCTGAACTCCACGTTTGCAATCCTACTCCACTGGTCACTGTGGCCAAGGCTATCACCAACCTTTACATCTACAACCAGTCCTTCTGTGTTTGCTAGTACAAGACACAGCAGCACACCTCTCCTCATCCACCATCTGTGTCAAAAAGTTGTTGTCAATGCTCAGCAGGAACCTCCTGGACTGTTTGTGCCTAGCTGTGCTGCCTTTCCAGCAGATATCAGGATAGTTGCTGTCCCTCGTGAGAACCAGGGCCTGCAATTGTGAAGCTACTTCCAGCTGTCTGTAGGTCTTGGTAACTTCCTCTTCCTGATCAGGTGGCCTGTAGTAAATACCCACAACAGTGTCATCCATGTTAGCCTGCCCTTTAATCCTTACCCATAACCTCTCGAATCGTTTGCCATCTACGACATTGCAAAGCTCCATACATTCCAGTTGCTCTCACAATAAAGAGCAACTCCACCACCTCTCCTTCCTGGCCTGTCTTTCCTAAAGAGCATGTAGCCATCCATGACAGCATTCCAGTCATGCGAGCTGTCCCATCATGTTTCTGTAATTGCAGTGAGATCAAAGCCCTGCAACTGCACACAGAGCTCTCATTCTTCTTGCTTATTCCGCGTGCTACGTACATTGCTGTACAGGCACTTCAGAGAAGTATTCAAGTACGCCAATATCCCAGGAAGGGTGCAAGAGGACTCCCCATAGTCATGTCTTGTAGACGCTTCCTTGACAGCATGTACTTGCTGGAGGTTTCCCCAATTGAGCCTTTTTTTTTCTGCTTGGCTGGAGCAAATACAACTCACCCCATTAAGTAGAATGTCTACAATGTTACCCCAGTGTCCATTGCCATTGTTTGTACTGCTCTCTCCTGGAGTGGAAGCAACAGGGGAGACAACACATGGCTGTGAGACTCAGTCAGCTGTGAGACAACTTATTTCCATGTTGCCTTGGAGATTTTCAAGACATCCATGATATTTTTGACGTTTTGACATTTTCAGGCAGTGTGGCTCAGGACATCTAATGTCCATCACTAATGTGTAATCAATACATACACCACACTCCCTGCAAAGCTGTTGCCAGTAGTTCTGGCTGGATGAGATTTTAAATAGCATACTTTCTAAGGAATTAAGGTTATCACCTTCTGGCCTTTCCAATTATTAAGAGGCTTATTAAAAATTAGCAGTAACTCTTATTCAAGTACATAGGAGCAGGAAGTCTGAATGTGTTTCAAAATAAAGCTGAGCTGAAATTAATCACCATAGACAGTTGTAAACAGCTGTCACCACTAATATTAAGTGCTGGACAAGGGAATAGCCTTTATTAACACTTTAGTGAACTGTTTATACAGTTGTATACTGTTGAAACACCTATTTAATACTGCCGCCTGTAATGTCCTGACCGAAGTCCTTCTAAGCAGACTTACACCCAGTTAGAGCAGAGTGGCAAACAAGATCAACTAGATATTGCAAGGTCCACAAGTAAAATAAAAATAAGCTTTCTGCTAACCTGCTCTTGCACAGGGGGATACTGTTGACACCTTTTTCTTAGGTAGAATATGACATTGACCACTAGCACTTCAAAAGGTAGTTGCAGATTCTTCCCTGCCCCACCACCCACAGTTAAGAATTTGCTGTAGAATTCACAGATCTGTAGGTTAAGCTCCATTTCTAATAAGGATTAGTCTAACTGACATGTCACACGGAAGCTGGAATTGCCTTTCAATCTATTATTGGCATTACTTCACCATTGGATATATATTGTTGGAATTTCCTATTTTTCCATCAGGTGCTGATAAGGATAAAATATTTATAGACATCACCAATATTTATAGCAGCCTAAATGAAATAAGGAAATCTTGTGAGAATACCCTTTTCATAAAACAAAAATGGAAACATTATCTCCTTACATTTGAAAGCACACTCTCTGCCGTTTTTTAAATGTAAGCAGCAGCATCTTGGAAACTGGATGACCACTGCATTTAGTCTTACTGTAAGTTATTTTAGTCATCTATCCTTTTGAAATATGGTTAGATGGAATTCCTGTTTATTTTTACAGCCTGCCTAGTGAAAACACTGCATATTCACATAGTATGAACAAATGTTGGGATTCAGAGAAAATATAGGTACTAAAAAGGCAAATGCAGTGCATATATTCATAGTTTGAGCTGCCCTTCTTTCAGAAGAGAAAAATTATTTGAAATGCTGATACATAAATATGGCTATTCCATTTTGCTGAGGGTGGCATCAGCTATTGAGTATAATGAGCTATTCCAATCAATATTTAGTCTCTCCTCACGTAAGTTTAGGCCACAGTCTGACACAATATGAGTGAAGGAAAAATATTGTTGTTTCATTTACTAGGACCTTATTGAAGTCAGAAGGGGAAATCAATGCACAGATTTGGAAATAATCACACATTTTATTTAAAACTTCTCTTTCACACACAGTTTGGATCTTTTGATATTCTTACTTCTATCATTTTTTTGCTAGGAACCCTGATTCTCACTCCTTTATCCTCCTAACAACAATGCCTGCATGGAACTTGGAAGGCTCCTTAGCTTCATTGTCTTTTAGCCGCAAATCTATAGCAAATATATATGATATATTTATTAAGCAGGTGTTATATCTTCAGGCAATGTGGAGGGCTATAACCCCACAGTGCTAGGCATAGAGTCAGCAGCCCTTGGTCAGGCTTCTGCAAGTGCATCAAGCTTATATCAGTGCTAACTGAAGATCTGCCAGCTGTAAATGTTGTGCCAGATTGTTATATAAAGCAAGTCAGTATTTCATAACCTCAACAGTGCTTTCATTCCATTTAATAATGCTCTATGTAAATGTATCTACCGGGGCTGTGCTGCATTAACAGATTTTCAGATGCTTGTTTTATTTATAGAAGCCCTGGGACTTCCTTCTATAAGAGGAAGGTTAGTCTAAATGGATTTCCCGCAGGAACTAGCGGGACTTGTG
>VXAL01001564.1:14401-34753 GCA_013399475.1 Chauna torquata | reverse complement strand
TATTCCTGATTTATTTAGTCATAGGGCTTTAACTACGCCCAGACAGAAGAATGACTTTTTCTTCAACTTCTGTGAGGGTCATAAAGCTCTAAACCTTGCTTCCATCACTAGTGGAAAAACTACAGAGGCTACTGACCCACACAGAAAGCAGGGTAGGAAATTCCATTTCAGCTTAGCTGAGGAATGGGGAACCAACAAAAAGAACTCAGATTTGAGAAAACAATGTCACTTCTGGGTTTTGTCTCAATGGCTGTCAGTATACCATTATAGGTACATATACATATATATGTGTGTGTTTACAACTTTGTATATTTGTATGTTTATACAATAGCTGTCTAGCCAGAAGTGACTTAGAATATACACATTCTAAATTCAGTATTTATAACCTATTCATGCAATGCATGAAAATATATAATAGGTATGTAGTTTTAAAAATATTTGAGCAATATTTGAAATATGCTACTAGATAAACAAATTACATGTATGTTTTTTTTTTCCTATGAAATTCTATTCTTACAGAGCTCTTGGAAAAGTCACTTACACTTTTAAACAAAAGCCAAGAGCTAACTGAATTTATAGAAGGATTCAAATGTGAGGGGCCAAACGCAAATCCCGAGCTGATTCAGGGAGCCCACAGCAGTTGCTTGAAAATTGACAATCTCCTTGAACTGCTACAAGACAGGCGACGGCAACTGGACAGATTTCTTAAACAGCAGCGCCAAGGACTGGAGCAGGTTCTGCAAATTTGTTTGTGGCATCAACATGAGAACCAGGTAAGATATAATAGTAAGGTAAACCAAAGTGTGTGTGTGGGAAAAAAAGTCAAGGAAATATTTTGCAGTAGACTATTACAGAAAAAGAGCATAAGTATATTTATTAGGGCAATATCCCTTGGCCCTGTTTGATGAGATCCTAACTTTTGAATATTTGACTTTATAACATCCTCATAATTTATTTTAATATAACTTTAATGCCTTCAAAAGTAGTATTTCCATCATGTGGATCCCTTCTGTAAGTTATCAAATATGGTGCTTCAAACCAAACTAGATTCCCTTCAAATCAGATTCCTAGCACAGACCTCTAACTAAATGAGCTAGAACAGTAACTGATAATAGCAATTACAACTGCAGCAGGCTGTTTCTGGACTAGTCAAAGAGAAGATACAGCATAGTTAGCCAGCTGGTGTGACTGAAAGAAGAGGAGTATTGTGTTCTTGGAGCTGAATCAAAATTCTTCAGGTTTCTCTATTGATTACAGGTTTTCCATGCCTGCAATCTCTTTTTCTTCTTTCTCCCAGCTTATCTCCCATCTCTTACTGAATCTCTCAAACACATTTTGCTTTTGTACCTTACTTTCAGAGCCTAGGTACATCTGAATCTTACTCTTTCTTTTCCTCTTTCTAGTCCTATCACCCTTTTTACTTTTCACTCCTCATCTCCCACTGTTCAGATCAGATAGCTCTTCTCTCTTTGTGGTCTGCATTATTTGATAAACTTCTGCAACGTCAGACTCTCTCCTCTCATTTTCATTGAGAGAGACAACAGAATTTCACCAACTTGTCAGAGAAAAGATACAGGGAAAGTCGTGCTGTGTTGCCAAGTCTTTGGATGCAGAGTATGCTCTGAGAAGGGGGAACCTACGCAAATTTAACTGCCAAAGTCTAACAAGATTAAAGTTGAGTTACTTTCAGTGTTTTGTAAATAGGCTAAAACTTTGTATGGCACACAGACCAGTAGAGTTCTGATTGTGATGCATCTATGTTCCTTCCTTGCCTCCAAAATAGTTTCCCACTATACCAGAGGAAAATATTGGAAACTATGAACAGTAATCCATTCTGTAGACACTAACTTTGACTGTGAGGTTGCTTAAACTGAGAAGCACCTTATTCAACAAAAACAACTACTTGTAGTTTTGCATAGGGACAATATAATTGTTAAGGTACACAAACTGACAGCCTTATTTCTGGAGCATTCAATATCAGTAGCTGTGAGAAACAGAGCAAGAATTATTTATTTAACGATTAGATAGAACAGATAATAATTGTATAGTCTTTATGCAAGTGTCCTAATCTCAATATCCAGTTACAAAATAATAGCTGAAAAAAATCCTCCATCTTAAATGGAAATAATGAAAAATGAACTATAATGTAGGAGACTGTATCCATTTCTATGCAAATCATTAAAAACTAGTGCCTGCTTAGAGACACACATTGCTTTTGCTAATATTGTTTTTGATGTTTTTTCACTATCACCACATAGCTATCCCATAACAGAAAGATCTTCAATTTAGAGCATTCTAAAATATCTACAACAGCTACAGCTGAATTTTCAGTATCAGTCTAACTCAGTAGGTTGGAACTATGTCATATTTCATCTAGAAAAAAGAATCATTTGCATTAAAAAGTATTAGATGTGACTGCAATTACCTGATCATCCCCGTGTTATCTCATAGAATTCAAATACGGATTAACATTCCAATGGAAACATTTTTTGAAATAGCTTGCTGTTGAAGAGTAAAGGGATAAATATGCGCAGGTTTTTTTGGAGTCAAGCATACTTTTCAAAAACAATTCACATTGCCTGAGTTGGTAAACGCCACATGGTTTCATGAAATTTACCAAAGATTTCTACTTGTCTTCCTCATATAAGAGGTAAATATTTGGGAGTAACCAGACAGTAGGTAGATAACCAGATAGGTATTTGGGAGTAACCAGATTCACGCTAATTTAAGTATAGTTGAAAATACTGTGCAGTGAGTTTTGTGTGTGTGTATGTTTCTTTTTCCGCTCAGGTAGGTGCTCGCATCACAAAGAGTAAGAATAGAAACTGTTATCTACTGGGAAGTTTTCTGACCATCTGGAGAGAGGGGCCAGTATTTAACTACCTGTTAACTCATACCTGCATCCAGTTTGAGGCTGGTATACACAAGGATGGACAAATACAAATAGTTTTTAGTATCATGCTTATTGGAATATACTTGCTTAGCCTTTGCATTAGAGTCCAGCCTGGTATAATGCCTGCATCATGGGCAAGTAATATATTCATATTTAAATACAAACACTGGAAAATTAAATTTTAGAGACTTTATGTAAAATTTCTCCCTCTGGCCTTTAAGACATTATGCATGTATTTCTGAGTGCTGACAAATTCAATTCTCAAAGCCTCTCAGCGGATCTGAAATCTAATATTTTTAGTCTCTGTACATGGACTGAACTATTGATGTCAAATGGTGCTACATACGCAAAAACAGCATATTGAACTCCCATTGACATTAACGAGAGATCAGGGGATACAGAGAAAGCAGAGTACTAGAGATGAGCTCTTCTGTGTAGGATATGAGTGGATTTTTGCTCTTTTTACTGCCTGTGTTTTGATACATTATTTCTGTGTAATGCAGAAGTCTGCATTAAGAGAAAAAAAAAAAAAATGCAGCTGTAAAGATCGCTGAATATTACCTGGTTCTGAAGAACTAAAAATGCAGCACCTTCCTTTGATCTCTAACTGGAATGTGACAATCTTATAAGCATGATCGTAATGTTTCTTTATCAGTATTTTCAATATGTGAAAGTGTATTTATTTTACATTTAAAGAAGGGTGTCTGACCTTCCTTTTTGAAGTGTCAGCATCCTATTTTCTGACAATCTCTTTCATTAATGATTATCAGAGACAGATTGGGCTATTTTGTGCATAATTAACTATCTTTGGAAGAAGATTTATAAATGTAATTTTTCTCAATTGACCCAATCATGCATATATGAGACAATTAAAATTATTCCCGGTCCTTGGTAGCATCAAGGGCAGAGATAAGAGCTGAGTAAAATTCAGAGGACAGTTGACTATGCTCACATTGGCTATCCAGACAGATATATAGGAAATAAACTATCTTGGTATACGTCACAGCTTTTTTTTTTAATTTTGTTTTCATTAAATACAGTTTAACTGACTTAAAAAAAAAAAAAAAGGAAAAGGAAAAGTATTGTAGCGCAGTGAATTCAAGGCTGTCATCACATTTTACCCAAGTACATGCAGGGCATTCTTCTTCCCATGTAATCTTTGCCTAGTAAATTAATAGGTTTATGATCTTGCCTACATCTATTTCTATATGTCAGGATATTGAAAGGTTCTGTTTTTTCTTTACTTGAAACCAAACTTCTGTTATTAAAAATGGAGATTTTCATGCTGACATCTAATAATTAAGACCTGCAAATCCAAATGTGTAAGTGCACATACTTGAGGAGAAATCCAAAGCAATAGCTAATGCACCAACACTGCCGGAGACAATTGTCTAAACATGGCCATATCTGCTGGTGGTGTGCCTGCTGAGTTTTTCCAGTAGCTGTACCTAGCATAGTGCTGCTTTGATAGCTAGGATGAAAGCACCAAGTATAGCTTGGACAATTTGGAGGCAAATCTGAACATTGTCATTGAATGCATAAAACTATTCGAATGACTAAAATGTTGTATGAAGTTCATCTGTGAACTTTTGGCTTCACATTTGATTCCAGCACATTCTGCAAAGGCCTTTTTTCGTAAATATAAAGAATTATATTTTATGATGAGTGCTAAGACATGTAGACCTGAATGTGGTTAAGTTATTCAAAACTCTATAATCAGATCAATTTAAGGCAGCTACTTGGCTAGCTATTTGTGGTGAAATCTTGGCACCAGTGAACTTAGCCGTAGTTTTTGCCATTATCTTAATTATGGTCAAGACTTCTCCCCTTGCGTGCTTCCAAATGTCTGATCTCTAGTGCTGTTTTTCCTGACAGTGGTATGTTAGTTCCTCTTACTACTCTTATATATATGGTCTAATTTCATTTGATTCCCAGACTTTGATTCTAGAAAGGATCAAAAAACCCAGCACCTTGAAACAAAATGAATTTCTGACATCCTGTCAAATGATCTCCGTAGCTGGTAAGACTGGAGAATATAGGTATTAGTAAAGTATTATCTTTCTGGAGAATATAGGTATTAGTAAAGTATGCATGGACCTATATGGGTTACTTGGTCTTAATATTTCACAGTTGCAAATGTCCCCTTCAAAATTGAAATTATTACTCTTATGAGTTAATATTCTAAACAACTTCTGCATTTGGGAACATTGTCTAAACAGAAAGTCCTTCTTAAAAAAAAAACAAAAAAAACCACCACACTGCTTCTGTGTGTGTAACCAAGAAACTTCACAAATGAGAAGGACTGTTGCAATATATTTGAACTTGAAATGCTTTCCTTGACCGGTACACATCACATTTAGTGGTGTTTTTTTGTTTGTTTGTTATATGTTGTCATGTCCTGTTCCCCCCCGCCCCTCCATTATTCATTTATTTCCGGGGTCTGTTACAGCACTTCACAAACATGGTGTAACAAGCTCTGGGATACTCAAGTAGTAATACTTTCTCCCCTGCCCCCATCTCCCACCCCATTGCTTGTTACTTATGAAATTAAACAAGGATGCTTCACTAGCAATACTGCGAAGATGAATGGAGGATTAGGGAAGGGTTTAGGTAGCATGGTTATGAAGAGAGGGACTTAAAAGTCCCCAAGATGAACTAAGATAGATCCATATTGTATTGTTGATGCCTTCACATCCTGGTGATAGAAATATTAACTGAAACTTAAGATAGTAACTAAAGCATCAGCCACTCAAATGCGCGGGTGATAAAAGCACTATGAAAACAGATAAATTAATGGCTAGGAAAAAATCACGTGTTGCTAGAGAAACCCACACAATAGGCTGCAGAAGAAAAAACCTGTCTGGTATTTAACAAAAGTCAGTTTATTGTGAATGCAGTGGAGATGCTAATTGAGAATAGCTTATCCACATGAAAATATGATGCATGCAGTTCAGCATAGGTATGTCAATATATAGTGCATGCTGCTCAAGTTCAAACTGCCTGAGGTAAGGTCAGACAATTTATGGTTTGTATGTATGTGTGCTTTAATACATACTGGAAGAAAGGGAGTGAAAAACAAAGTGTGTGTGAATAACTTTTAGAAAGAAAAGCATGTTACTCCTTACTTTCCGTTCACTGCTGTATTTGCTCCTTCTCTCTAGTCTCACATTAGTGTTTGTACATTAGTAGATTGCACAAGAGGTTCTGTACAGCCCGGGGCAACATTTGTGTGTAAAAGCTTTGAATTGGCATATGCAAGAACTCCCTTCCTTAAAACACCTCCCTGCTTCACAAGTGTGCTGGGTGCAGGCATCCAGCTCTGGCAGCGGCTGGCTGCAGGGTGGCCTCTGTGAGGAAAGGCCAGGGCTGCCCTGTGCCAGTCACAGATAGTTCCAGCTGGCTCTAATGGCCCCTCCACAGGACTTGGCTGAACACCTCAGCAATGTTGGTGGCACCTCAGTGAAAACATTTAAGAAATGGAAAAGCGCTGCACCAGCAGAGTGAACAGAGAGGGGAGGGTGGAAAAGTGTGAGGAACAGCCCTGTGAACACCAAGGTCAATGAAAGAGGAGGACGAGGTCCCTCAGGTGTCTGAGCAGGACACTTGCACCCCATGGAGAGAAGCATGCTGGGAGCAGATGCCCACACTGCAGCCTGTGGAGAGGACCAGGGCGGAGCAGTTGAATAATCCCTGACAGGAACTGCGGCCGCAGAGAGCCCACGCTGGAGCAGGGTGCCGTGACAGGAACTGCGGCCGCAGAGAGCCCACGCTGGAGCAGGGTGCCGTGACAGGAACTGCGGCCGCAGAGAGCCCACGCTGGAGCTGGGTGCCCTGACAGGAACTGCGGCCGCAGAGAGCCCGTGCTGGAGCAGGGTGCCCTGACAGGAACTGTGGCCGCAGAGAGCCCGTGCTGGAGCAGGGTGCCCTGACAGGAACTGTGGCCGCAGAGAGCCCATGCTGGAGCTGGGTGCCCTGACAGGAACTGTGGCCGCAGAGAGCCCATGCTGTTGTAGTGTAAAAGTGTGAGGAGGAAGGAGCAGCAGAGAGGAGCTGTTATGTACTGACCATAACTCCCCATTCCCCCTGTGCTGCTTGGTGAGAGGAGTGAGGTAGGAGAGTTGGGACTGAAGGAATGAAGTTGAGCCTGGAGAAAAGTCTGCCAGGGGGAAGAAGGGGAAAAAGGTGTTGTTCTTTTTGTCTTTGTCTCTCACCATCCAAATCTACAACTCACAACAAATTAAATTAATTTTCCCCAATTTGAGTCTGTTTTGCCTGTGACGGTAACTGGTAAGTGATCTCCCTTTATTTTGACCCACAAGCTTTTTCATCGCATTTTCTCCCCCTGTTGTGTAGAGCAGGGGAATGAGATCCCAGCTGGGTGGGCGTCTGGCAGCTGCCCAAGGCCAACCCACCACAACTCAGCTACACTCTTGTTTTTCTTTGCCCCAGTGATACATTGGAAAACTTGCATCTCCTTCTGAATTGACAGTGAGAGATATAGGAAGGTAATAGAAGACTATAAGCATTGTAAATCATGTGGATCATAATCAGTGCAAAATGAGCAATTTTATCAACCTGAGGAAAATGTTAAAGAGCTTTTGTCTTGTGGTATGGATTATTCATCACAAACAGAGCAGATAATTGTTGTAAATGAATGATAAAATCTATTTTTTGAAGAACCAATAGGTTTCAACCAATCAAGGAAGATCACCTTTTGAAACATATATTAACCTTCCTCCTTCCCCATCCCTCCACCAAAATCACTGAAAGTAAGGTTCTGCAAGTTTCTTTGTTAAAAAGCAGTTAAATATTCATTGCTGTTGCATAAGATCTAAGCTAGCACAACTGAAATCACACAGTGGTATTAGCAGTAGTACAAGGCGACAGATTAAACTTGCAGTAATGGAAAGAAATACTGTCAAGTGGTAGAGGTGTAAACATTTGACTGTAACAGGGTTAAAGAATGACTTTCTCCTCTGTCTGCCTAGCATTATTGAAATACCAGTTTTTTCTGCTAAAGAGGCTAATGGTACGGAGAACAGTCCTAATTTACAGAGAAATTTTTCTTTCCCTTTTAGCACAGTTATTATAGTCCATTCCATTTATTTGTGTTTTGGTGGACACACATCAAATTATCTGTGAAAATGTGCTTCCAGAAAAAAATGTTTCCATCAGTAAGTACATATCTGGAGGATATGCTCAAGAAACTGAAGGCCTAGTAGTAAAATAAATCGCTTACCTTCCTAGCTCTGTTGAACACCTGAGATAATTTGCTCAATTTTTTATTTTAGATGTGTTGGAAACACTTTCTGTTTTAAAGGTTCCTTCATCCTTAGAAACATTTGAATTTATTAAAAATAGCTTCTACATGAGCAGATATTTAAAAAAAAAAAATCTAGAATGTGCTTTTAAAATCTGTAGTGCCTGCAGTGCAAAGTAATTCTTAGTATGCTATGCATGATTTAGGCATGGTGGTGGTTTTCCAGTCTTTGAAAAGATTGAAAGAAGTCTCCTTGATACTAGTAACTCATTCTGTCTACTATTTTAAAATGCAAAGCTTTATGCAGGAATTCTTACCGTATGCTGTTTACAAAGAAAGTGAGAGGTACTAATGTGAATCGAGTAGAAATAAATGCAAGTCATTCTGTGCAGTTTACAAGATGGTTTAACTACTGCAAGTGTTTGCTGTGTATATTTGCTGAAGTAAATCTGGTGAGATAGATGTAGTTTTTTTTTTTTTTTAAAGCTGCTAAAGATTATTCCACAGATTATTCCACATAATAGTACCTCAGTATTTTGTTTTTTTTTTTTTAAGCCATGGATGGAGAGGTCCTATTAGGTCATAAGTTCCATTTAGTCTTAGTTTTTTTGTATGCTTGTAAAAGTTTTCAGATTTATAGTCTTCTACTGCACACAATTTTTTTAAGTTTACGTGATTCTAGGGAAAATGGGCAATATCTTTATTGTGTTAGAAAATATGCATTTATTCTATGTGCTACTGTAACTTGATTTTTATTTTACTGCATTAATTTATAATTTGGTCATGCTTTATGAGTATGTTTTTGTCTGTTTTGTTAAGTATATTCCAATATGTGTTTATTTTTGATCACGATCCATTCATTCTGCATTTATTAACATTAAAATAATACTAATGCAAATATTTGAATACAGGCATGAAAATTAGGAATGAAAATTAGGGCTTCTTTTGTAGATGAAACTGTCTTGTACGTATTCTAAAGAATGGACAGACACTTCTTAAATCTTTCATTGATTGAGAATTCTTTATTTTATTTATCTAGGTAACATCTTGGTACAAGAAAAACATCAGAGATTATGTTCACAAGGAAAACCTAGGCTCATCTTTATTGGAAAATGAAGAGTTACTTCAAGAGCATAAAGAAATGGAAGTCAAAGTGAAAGTAAGAAATAAGATAATCAATTAGTGAAGTAACTTTAAAAACGAATAGCAAAACATGAACTCGGGCTTTTAATATATGAGTGGATACTCGGTATGTGTATATATGGTATATATTTCTATATGTCTGAATGATAATTTTTTCATTTTACTTTTTTAACACAGATGTCGATGTTTCACAGTGTTTTTCTCATTACTCTTCTTTTGCTTTATAAATAGCTTTTAAAGTTTTAATCCTTTATGTCGTTTAGTTTGTTTTTCTATTTAGTGGTTGTTTTCCAGACTGGTATTTACATATTAAACAACATTGCGAAAACTAAAGAAAAGCAATTTAAAAATTTGGATAAAAAAGGATGGAAAAAAAAGCCAGCCACTACTGCCATAATTCATTGTTACTGAACTGCATAGGTGGTTGGAACAGGCATTTATCCATTTATTTCTTGGGTATAAAAGTAATAGAAATTTTATTTTCATTGTGAATATCAGTTTTCCAGAGAGTAAATCTGTTACAATGACTCATAAAAGCAAGATGAGATTTAAGAAAATGTTGATATCAAAAAAGGTTATTTGTATGATGTAAATTGCATACAGTTTAGAACATTTCTTTAGGTGCACAGTTGTGCTATCATCAGGTAAGTGCTGTTTCTCAGTCAGGATAATTCATCACAATATCATTGTCAAACAATTGTATTTGGATAACTCAGATGACCACACAGCCTGTTTTCATCCAAAGACCTTTCCTAAAGAAACAAATGCAGCACGTCAGAAAACACATTTTCTTCATTTAGAGAAGTTTGCTTATGAAAAGGTAAATTCTGCTGNGAGAGCAACACACACAAAAAAACATTATATGTAACTATGGTACCTTTCCATGTTTGGAAAATCTTGGAGAAGAAACTAAGTCTGTGTTTTCAAATAAGACAACAAACTGCATTAGTGCTTCAAAATTCCTCCTCTTCAATTTTATTGAGTAATTTTATTATGTCTCATTATTATGGCACATGATTCTTTAATGTTTTATCAAGATAAAAGCAGACAAATTTTTGCTGTATATATATTGAAAGCAATCTCTTAAGCAATTGGAAAAATACAATATCAGATTTTTCTGGTAACAAAAACGGTACAGTTGGAATTGCCTTCCTTCAGGAATTCCTTCAGTGTCTTCATTATGTTCTAAATAAAAATTAAATAGTTAATATTCTACATTTAATTTCAGAGTGAAATGGAGTTTCCAGAAGTCTTCAGAAGTTTCATTAGTTCAAATGGCTGTTTTATCAGTTCATGTGAGCAAATACAAAAAGAGTTGTGAAGAACATTTCAGTTTATGTTCAGGCATAACTCTTATGAGGACCTTACACAATACTTGGCTAATTATTTAATTACATATTTTCTGTGGCTTGTTGATTGCTCAGAGCATAACTGATGTCTGCTGTCATTTCTGTCTAGTTCCCTAATGCCATAACTGCAAATGTTTCCAAAAAACAATTAGTGGCTTTAAAATATTTTATTTACCCTGCTGCAATAATAAAGGTAGATTTTGGTTAGTGTCTTTCCCATACTGTCTGAATGGCCATGACAATTTCTACTAACATTCTATTAGAAATAATAAGGACATTGATAAAATAATCAACCTACTTTGGGATTTCTGTATTAGGTCCTACAGTGGTGTAAATACATCTTTTCAAGTAACGTTTCATATGTATACTGTAGCTTTGAGAGTGTGGTGAAAAGTTGCTGTCATACAGACAAGAGTAAGTGTTCTCATAGGGAATAAGACAGTGGAAAGTCCTGGTATGTGAACAATTACAAAGAGAAAATACACTTTTGTTTCCTTGCATGTATTGTTGCATTAAGATGATCATGGTACATGATTTGCTTAAATTGCTCAGAGGCAAGAAGGATATACAATGTTTAGCCCCTTATTTGTGTGACTGGGCTGACAGAAGATAAGAGAATGGTTTATTACATTCTCAAGTTGAAATCTGGTCTTGAACCTCACCTTGTTGAGAGGTGAAACCACTGAACATTAGTACTATCTTGTACAATAATCAAGACCAAAACCAATGATTCATAAATGGAGGAAAAACAAAAAAAACACCACCCTCCCAAACATTAAATGGGCCCCCTACACACACCCACACCAGATAAGATTTGAGCATAGAAGAGAGACAGATTGAAGGGAGAGTGATTCTAGTTCTTTCTGAGTTCAGGTTTAGGAAATCATGTTTGAGTGGAACTAAGCTCACACCGATGAACGACTTTGTCACGTTTCTGTGAGTTACTTGGCATGATGGGAAAGACCTGCTAGCAGCACTTTGTGGCCACAAAACTTTAGAGATGAAGAAAAGTAGTACTCTTAATTGTTTGTGTTTTGGCTAGTTTCTGCTGCTTTTCAGGACTGAACAGTGCTGTAATCAGTCCTCCTTTTTAATAAGGATTCCCTGCTTCTTCCCTGTATTATAGATCTCCATGACTATTGAGCCTGTCATAGCGATCCTAGACAATAACATACCCTAAAGAGGTTTCAGGATAGTTCTTAATGACAAAATTCAGTATCACCATCACTGATATTTAACTGCTATGTTTGTTGACATTTCATCCATCAGTTTTAACCCTCTTGAAAAATACCTGATCAATCAAAAAACCAGAAAGTGCTCATATTCCTTGCCAGATGGAATAGTGAAAGCAAATGTTTAAAAGGCTTACTACCATGAGGGGAAAAAATAATAATGATAGGAGCTAAGGAGACAAATTGAGTATAGGCACATACTGTGCATTGTGTCTTTAACAGGTCAGAGAAATTCACACAGACTTCTTGTCAAATAAAAAAGTCAGGGTAATAGTAGGCTTTCTGTTCCTTCCAGGGAAATGAGTAACAAGTATTTTAGTGCTGATGAACAGACTGTTACAAATTTAACGTGTTGAATGCTGAAGGACAGAAAGAATAAAGATTTTTATGCTGAGTTTGTATGTCCTTGTTGATGAGAAGTATAGGCTTTTTATGTTTAGAAACCTTTCCTTATAAATATAAAGGTAGAAATGCTAAAAATTCTCTAGCTGTTTTGTAGAAAATTGAACTGGTTTTGAGTAGTGATGAAATAGCTTAGAGAGAAATCAAATACCCTTAGAATCTGTGCAAGGTTGTAATATTCATGGATTTTTTTTAAAGTATAAATTATTGCAATAAATTGTGGGGTGTTTATGAGTTTGTGTGAAAGGTTATGAAAGAACTGAGTATAAAAGAGACCGAGCTTAACCTCTGCTTCAAGATCATCTGAAAACTGCTGTTGGGCAACTTGTACCCAACAGATTCGTGAATGTTTTTACAGTGAAATCCTCTTGCAGGAAATCATTTCACTACAAGTTGAGTCATTTTCTTATAATTAGCCCTGCCTGCTGTAATGATAATTTATACATTGTAATATACTGAAACAATTCAGAACTTTTTTTTCTGTTCTTTTTTATCTGCTTCTAAGCTAACTCTAGAAAACTTCCCTTTCTGTTGCATTAAAATATGCCTTTTTCATTCTTGCATAAAATACTATTTTTAATTATGATATGAATAGCATAGAATAACAAAATGAGGATGTACATATCCAACTGCAATTTCTTGACCTTTTTTCAGTCAATTATTATTAGTCCCAGTTAAAAGCTCCCAACTGCAGTGTTGTTTTCTAATTCTTGTTAACATCTGTATGTTTAAATGTGAATAAAATTTCAATTAGAGCCTGGCCATGGAATACATTTGGTACCAGTCGTTCCAGTAGCGTACTGGAAGGTGATGATACTGTGGTGCTGAGACAATTGGATGTCAGGGGTCCGATTTAACATGAATTGCTTATAACTAGGTCAATTAAAGTTGTGTGTATGGAGAGACATCCTGTACTATTTCCAACATAGACACTTAAGGTAAAGAGAATAAATATAGCACAGCAGACTGTAATTAACCTCAAAAGCCTCATTCTTGCTCAATATTATTTAGGGCAGAGAGGCAAAGACAGAATTTTATGAAAGGAGAGTTGCACATTAAAGAATACAGTGCATGGTTTCACTTGATTAAAAGTACAGACTGAAGATTATTGCATCCAGAATTCATAAGTGGTCTTTACTTTTTGTGTCAAATTAAACAAACAAACAAAACCACAAAAAAACAAGGAGTTTGCTACAGCTGTTTGTCAGTAATAGACAGAAAATATTTCAAAAAAAAATTGCTTTCATTGTGACCTGGATTAATCTCTCTATTTCACTAGGAAACTGAAAGTGTCCAGTTCAGGTCCTTAAGGAATATTATATAGGGTTTGAGTGTTTTCTTGGAAAAATGTGCAATTTCATTGCAGAATAATCCAAAACAGCAGTATTTTCTACTATACACAAGGAAATATAATGGGCTGTGTTTGGCTTTCAGAGGACTGTTTGTGGAAGAGGTGAACTTTAAAAATATCTTCGCAAAGGGTCTTCATAAGCATTCCTTTAAGGAAAGAAGGAAGGGTTAGGATGATGGAGACAGGTTTGCACGTTTGTAGATGTACAGTACAGGTGTATTGAAGCTTCCTCAGAAGTCAGTTTTGTGTGGAATTCTGGGATTCTGACACATCTTTCTTTTTCAAAATAAAAAAAAGCTGAATTTGTGGAAATATCCCGTGGAATTCATTTTCTTACCAAACCACTTAGTCTGGTTGATACATTTCAACATATTATTTTACACAGGCTTCTGATTTTTTTGTCCTCATTTTCCTTTTCCTGTTCATCAGTTTTTCAGGGTGAAGTATGTCGCATTGCTCAGAAATAGGATACTGCTCAAATAAGTCTGTAATCTGAGACGCATCTACTACTTCAGAGGTGTTAGCAGTCCGTTTCTGTTTATTAGCATGATGTCTTTTTTACTCCTCAAAGACCTTACTGCATGCCTAAATAACCTCTAATATCCTTTGAAAATGGTTTTAATTTAATGAAAATCAGCTTTTTAAAAGCTTGTTTAGGATCTCAGCATATAAATGTGCATCCTTTTTTCCATAACTTTGCTAAAATATTTGTGTCTCTTATAACCTGCAGCAGCAAGTACCACAGAAAAACTCATCCAGTAATGCTAGATCTTTTTTCCCTGAATTGTTCAAGCTAATTTGGAATGCAGTAAAGAAATTAGTCCTTCCCATTGGAATTACCATGCACTATTTAAGCTTGGTTTCGATGGGCAATGTGTATGTTGGGAATTAAAGGGTGTCTCTCACTTGTTAGTTGTTGGTCCAGTTCTAGTCCAGGTGGAGAATCTGGTGGAGAAGCCCATGTAAAATTAGTTGCTGATCTTCCTGAACAAGTGTTTTTACCATGTTACTTGCAGTCACAATGATGAATGGTCTCAGAAAAGGAGTGCACTGAACTACACAGACCAAAACAGGTCTACTCCCACTTACCTTATTTCAAAGAAGGATTAAGCAGCATGGCACAGAGTACTGTGAGGGGATTTGAAGTGCTGCTGCTTGTCAAAATCTGTGAATAACCAGATTACTTTGGGAAAATTTTCAAAACAGCATCTTTCACTACCAATTATTTCACTAAAAAGAAACAACAAATGTGAGGCCAACATTCTTTAAGCATGCTGAAAATAAAAGGAAAAAACCTACCCTATAGTCTTGCTGTGCCATGTGCATGCTTCAGAGCATTTGTATGGAAAAATTTCTCTCATAATTTTAAATATTTTTTGTCTGCTTTACCAGACATTTGAAACAAATCTAAATTAATTTTAAAAAGGTTCTCTTATTTCAAAATACATTTAATTCATTACTGGAAAATGGGGAGGAAAGATGCTACCTAAGGCATGGGAAATTGCAGGATAATAGCAGATGCTTCTTTTGTTTTGAATAGCATGATGAGGCACCAATTTTAAGTGCTGACAAACACAGCAGGGACAAAGTATGTTATGCAACAGTTTTGGTATTTTATCATTATCTCTATAAAAATGAAGCAAAAGCAAAAACAACTAAAAACCAAAGCAGTAGTTTTAAGACAGGAAAAGATGAAATGACTCTTAAATTAACCTTTTTCCATTTGAGCTACCTAGTCTGATGCACCTTGCAGTATCTCCTTATAACCTAAAGAAGATAATGGGACTGAATACTGTACCAGCATTTATCATAGGTTAAAAAGAAAAAAAAAAAAGGTAGAATGTTTTGTGCATGAAGGTTTAATCCCTAAATTTTATGTATAATTTGGGTCAGAACACAAGAAGCACAAGTCAGTTCAGTATGAATAGCTGAATAAAGAAATAGGAGTCAACATAGACAATTAGTTCTGATTAGCTAAATGTGCTTCCAAGTGGTGCAATGTATACAAAGTATACGCAAACTTGTACTGATTCAACTGAATTCATTTTAATGCACCTCAGTTTTAAAGTACTTAGCTCAATTAAGTGTCAGTAATGTTTTTGACTCTGTGGCTTGAATTCCAAAATATTATCTTCCTTTCTAAAGCACCTCTTGTATCTGTCACTGCCACTAAGAAGGTTCAAGATCAGGTAAGGCATAGACATTCTTTGAATGGACTTGTATTGTTGTCCATCAGGAAATCATGCAAAACGTACAACTGAGTGTCAGGGATGATACCACACTTCACTGTAAGGGGGAGTCATCTGATTTAGTTGATTACCAGACAGCTCTCAGCAAAAATTGTCTTACTGGAAGCAGCTATTATCCAGGCAATATTTTAATTTGTTCATAGCTGAACAGTTGGGCTTAAGGGGCTTTTTATCATGGGAGCGTGGTCTCATCATGTCAAAGTTTCTTGTTTTTATGTCATCCAGGCCATCTTCCACAGCAGGCACAGCAGTGACTCCTGTTGCCACTCGTGAAACTCTGTCAAAGAATGTAGAGTGGCAGTACTGATAACTGTTACTAAAAACATAATTTACTAAGAAATTCATCCTAGAAAATGGTGATAAATTTCAGGCCTGTAAATGCAATATACATTTTCCAGTATTTATATGATTATTGTGCAGGTATATTGCTTTCCTATGTATAGTTGATTAAAATGTTTCTTTTTCCTATTAGGAATGGAACTCCACTGTGGAACAACTAGAGGCTGAAGCACTTAAGATCTTGCTTTCAGAGGACTATACAGAAAAAGAACATCTAAACCTTACAAACAAGAAAATCTATCTGTTGCGAGAAGAAGTGTTCTGCCATATGGAAGAAAGGAAAGCCCTGCTACAAGAGGCCAATGACTTTTTTAATACTGCTGGCAAGGTTGGTAAAAAAGCCAAGACTGTAATAATGTAATGATACAATTATTAGTGTGCTCTTGTGTGCTGACAGATGTGGAATTATGCAAACAGAGTTTGTTGAACCATTTTGAATGGAGAATTACTAATCTGATTACCCTCTAATATGATCTCTTGCCTGAAACTTCTATCCAAATGGCAGATGTGATCCAAATGATCCAAAAGCATTTTTTTTTAAAAAATATATATATATATTGAGAAGAGCACTAGGTTTCCCAGAAAAGGTATTTGGGAAGTGTAATCTGCCAAAAATTGGACTTAAAGATCATTGGCTCTGCCATGATATCATCATGCTGTATGAAGATACAGGAGCTGCTCTAAAATACCCAAACTGTTACAGGCTAATATGGATACCAGAAGCTGTGTATCTATACTTGCAGTGGTCTCCATGGGGGCTAATTAATAATCAGACTTGAGGAAAATCAAGGACAATATACAGGGTACATCATACAATACACAGTCCAGACATGGTGTAGTAACAAAGTGGCCAGTTAAAAAGCGCAAAACTCCCTTAATCACAGCACAAATGAGGAGTCAAGGCCCACACCTATACTGAGTTCAGCAACAGAACGGGTAGGTAAGTAATTTCCATCACAGGTGTGCTCATCTGTGCAGATTCAGATCAGGGATTCAGATTCCAGAATTAGATTCTTGCAGCTCTCATTGGAGAAGGCTAAAAGGGGGGCCTGCCTATCTACTAAATTCTATACATTGCTTGTTTTGTGTGGATTGTTTAGATACAAGCAGCCTTAACTAGTGTCTTTATTTTTCTATCATTTCCTAATCTCATGTGATGAAAACGAGTAAATTATTGTTGACAAAAAAAAAAGGAATGCTTTAAAGCCAAATTTTTTACTTCTCCAAACATCAATTTCAGTAATAATTACTTGTATGAAAATTATTTTCATAAATTTGGGCATTAATTTTTGTTACAGCCTACATATAATCCTTTTTTTCTCCCCATAAGCTGATTATGATACTTGGATACTTTAATACAGTTTTAAGAATTCTGTTCATCATTTCTCTTTTTTTCATTGACATGTAACCACGATAAGAATATTCTTGTAGAATTACTCTTCAAATCCCTGTCCCAAAACAAAAATATCAGATTTTTTTCTTCAGTCGTCTTCTGAAGCTGCTTTGGGCTAGTAAAAAAAAAAAAAAAAAAAGGCTATGTAGCCTTATGTGGGTTAGATTACCTCTGATATTTTTTACTAGCTCAGGACCTAAGATGTTAAAATTCTTTTAAAATGCTGTGATATTACAGGGTAATATTTATTTGCAGCTAAAATATATATAATTAATTTTTAAGTTATATAAAGTTATATAAAAGTTATAAGAACCCTTTAAATAAGTCTCCAGTAAAAAAATGTTGCAAAAATTATTGTTCAAGTAACGAAAAAATGAAATGGAAAAAAAAAATCACTATATAGGAGTACAGCACGATCAAGGAAACACATGTGGAAAGGAATAAAATAACAGACATAATAGAAATTACCTGACATTGAGCCACATTCAGTCAAGTAAAACTAAAATGGTGAAAGTGTGCTCTTACATGAAAACAAAACGAGTCCTCAGGAATCCAGCATCTACTCATTGCTGTAAGATGTTCCTGGTTGAAATTTAAAATATTTACAGGGAAGTACATGTTACTAGAAGTATAGGCACCTGTAGTTCTTCTGAGCCTTTCTCTTTTGAGAGACTAGATTGAATTTGGAATTAGTCTTTCCAAAAATAAAATGATCCCCTGAACAATTGTTCTTGGTATAAGCAAAATATTAATCCAGTTTGTAGTGGATGTGTGCTCATAGCACTAGCTTGTACTGTCCTCTAGAAACTCACCAGAGAAGTGAAAATAAAGTTGAGTAAGAAGATTTTTCCCCTCTCAAGTACTACTTGAAAAATCTTGAACTTCCACATTCCACCCAAACTTTTAGAATACCAATGTTATGCTAGCATTTAAAATGTTGAGAGGGAAGGAGGACAATGCAGTTGTATTTGCCAAATATATGATGAAAGTATTTTATGGTTTTATATTTTAGCATGGATATACAACAATTTGTTGAAAGAAATTTGAGTTAGAGCAGAAGGGTTAAGCAAAGAACCCTCTTTCATCTGTCCTTGATGTCAGTCGAGAAATTATTTCAGGCTTTTCCAGCTATGTGCTATCAGATTGAAGAGCTCTCTTTTTAAAAATGGGTTCTCAATTCTGGTGCTTTGATTTGGGGCATAAAGCTTTTGAGACATGAGGTGCTTAGCCAGCAGTGCTAGACAACCGAATGTTACACTGAAGTTAAACAAAACAAGGACTTATAACCTTTTTGGAAATACTAAGCACGTAGAATCTACTATCTGAAAATATTCCATTGTCCAGTTGAGTTTTAAGTCCTTGATAACCTTGAAAATCTGGTGCTACATTTGAAAATTTTCCTCTGAAAAGAGGGGCCTCAATATTAAAGACCAGACTTACAATATGAAATCTGTTTCCATTTTACAATAAACCTGTTTTTCATGGGCACATACATCAAATAGTATTAGTAATGCAAACTTGTTTCCAAACCTTTTTAGTTAGAAAACTAGTTGAAAAGTTTCTATTTTAAGGTGGCCAAAGGCCAAATGGTCTGTTGTAATTTTTAAAGCATGTTGTTTGTAGATCATTTATAGAAGCTTTATAAACAGATCATTTCCAATGGGATAGCTCCAAGAACAAACTTGATATATCTATTGTATGTGCTGAGAAAAAAACAGAAAAAACAACCTTAAGCCTTTGCCTGCGCTAATTTTTGTTTAGAGCACCAGGTGGGGCTCTAACGATGTGTCTTTTAACCTTTGATATGTTCCTTCGGTACTTTTTTTTTTAACAACATGTAAACCATACTTAGCGTTGAAATTATTTACAGACCCTTGAAGTGAGAGAGATCTTTTGTTCCAATAAGTCTGATCTTTCTTGATGTCATCTATAATGAGGAAACTGAAAAGGGCAGGTGGAAACAGTGCAAAAACTGTTGCTGATAGTGAACCCCCTTCTAGTTTGGACAATGAACTACATGAATATAAGTCTCTTGCTTTGAGAGCAAAGGTAGCATCTTTTCAGAATACAGGACTGTGCTTTGTGGAAGTACCTGATGAAGACAGCACTAGCTTTCACATTACACCTGTTATGTGTAAGAGTGAATAAAACAGGACCTGCTCCTCTTGTGGTGCACTGAAACTGAATTACTGTAGATCAAAAGAGACTTTTTCAATTGTTTTGAGGGCATACCTGAACTCTTCTTACATGTAAAGGGCAAATGAGCAAAGCAGAGTATTAGTTGTTTTGAACTAATTTGAAGAAAAGTCCTTTTAGATTTTGCACCTCTTCATGTCATTTTCATTTTAAGAAGTTCAGGAAAGTAAATATACATGCTACTTTGCAAGTAGTTTAAAAGTGTAATACTTGGATTGTGTTTGTGTTCTTAATTTCTGGTGTACATTTGGCCATTTCTGTTTTACTAATATTATTATTTACTAACTTCAATAATGGTCCTGCCTTAAAAGGCAGTTTTCTTAGAATACTTTTGTCACTTTCTTCTGTTATTTGAATGAGAAACTTTTTGCAGTAAAGGAAAACAGATAACAGGTATAACAAAAACCAAAGTTGCATGTCTGCAAAATCAAAGACTATGTTCTTGTGGTGGTTTTACCCAGCTAAACAGCCGACCTCCACCACAACCACTCGCTCACTCCCCCTCCTCAAAGAAACGGGGAGAAAATATGATGGACAAGGGCTTA
>VXAL01001563.1:71444-109083 GCA_013399475.1 Chauna torquata | reverse complement strand
GGTCAGTCTCTTCTCCCAGGCAGTGAGCCATAGGACAAGAGGAAATGTCCTCAAGTTGCACCAGGGGAGGTTTAGGTTGGATATCAGGAAAAATATCTTCACTGAAGGGGGGGGTGAAGCATTGGAACAGGCTGCTCAGGGAAGTAGTTGAGTCACCATCCCTGGAGGTATCTAAAAGACATGTATATGTGGTGCTTGGGACATGGTTTAATGGTAGACTTGGCAATGCTAGGTTAACAGTTGGACTTGATGATCTCAGAGATTTCTTCCAACCTAAACGATTCTATGATTCTATATTTCTGAAAATATTCAGAAAATAGTTACTCATATTTAAGATGAAAACCTAAAATAAGGATAGCAGAAAGTTGTTTATTTTAACTGGAGAAGTGCATGAGTTTATTAGGACTAAAAGCAATTTTTTTTTTAATCCAGCTAAAATTATTGACATAAATAGGCTGGAATAAGCTATACCAGGTACACTGTAAATGGGAATTAAAGGCAGAACATTACAGAAAAAGAAAGCTGGAAATATGAAGATAACTAATTCTTCAAATATATTAAATGCAAGAAGGCTACACACTTTTCTTTGGTGTATTGATTCTTATACTTGATCTTGCATTGACGTAACACAAACACTTTCCTTTAACACAGACAATATTTTACAGTTGAAGGCATGTCCCCAAACAGACAGGTTCTGCACAAAAGCAGGACTGCATGTAAACTGGACTTAAAACCAGAGAGTTCTACAAAAGAACAGAGGCCCTGGTACGTATTTTGACTTTATCTACAGTGGCTAAATATCTCAGTGTTCTCTATAAGTGTGCAAAATGGTGCATGCAATACCACAGCGATCAGATTAAGAGCAGCAGAAAAGTGCCACTTCATTGCATATGCCTAGTCATGGTTATTTTGTACAGGGCATGTACCAACATGTCATAGAAATCTTTGTCAAAAGTAACTGTACTACTTCGAGTGGAAGGCAGAGTGAAAAAATGGTCATTTCAGATTGCTTACTGGGACACTGGTTCAGGAGAGAGGAGACCTTTGTGAAATAGATTCTTCAGCTTCATACCTCTTCAGGTGCAGGAAATCATCACAGTGACTTCCAAAAACTTTCTGAAACTCAAGTGGATTTTCTACTGCTGTCAAGGACTCTTAATAGTATGCTAAGACTGAGTTAAATTCAGGTACAATGAAACACTGTGCCTATTTAAAGAAAAATCAGTAGACTTGCACAATCAAATAGATAAATTGTCCTAAATAGAAATTATACTATGGAGATTAACACCATCAAGATATCAAGAGGATATTCAAATGGAAAACTCTCCTCAACTATATTGTGCTTTGCACTTAGCACCTTCTTTCTCAGGAACTCAAAGCTCTTAGTATACTAATACTAATGAATTTAGCCTCACAACATCCAGTGAGGTAGGTAAGTTTACCCCCATTTCAAAGATGGGAAAACTGAGGCAGAATTCTGAAGTGACTTGCCCAAGGTCCTGCAACTTGTCAGCGGCAAAACGAGAATATGTTTTCAGAAGTCCAGATTCTAGACCTCTGTGTGATTAAAGTCCCTCCCTACTACCACAAAGCAAGCAATACATGCAACATTTTTCCCTCCTACTGCTGCTGTAATCCTGGTGACACAAAGGAAGTGAATGATTTTTCCTGATTGAATTCCCACTTTCTTTGGTGAAAAGCACCTGGTTCTGTCAAAGTGCTGTATACACTCTTTGCAGAGGTGCTTCCTCTGAGGCACAATAGAAAAAGGTGGTTTTCCCATGCCAGGGAGGCTGTACAGGTCCAAACAAGGTAGAATTATTTCTTGCAGAAGACCTGCTGCTTGGCATTCTTCACACGTTGTTCTTCCTTCAGGTTCTTCTGTCGTGCATGTTTGCTGGAAATGAGCTCCACATGTTCTGAGGGGAACCAGCCTCTCTCCCTGTCTGAAAGTTTCACTCCTTCCATCCATCCTGTGGGAGTGGGGACAAACACAACATGAGGCAAAATAGTCAAGTATTTTTTTTTCCATCCTCTTCCCCAAAAGCCCCGTCCAACAAGGCCCTAAGATCAAAGATAAAGATCCGCTTTGAGCTTCCAAATAAAGTGGCTTAATGAAGATGAAAGTAAGTCTCTTCATTCTCTCACTCCAACAATCAGGAATTAGAAGCTCCTTCTGAAGTTTGATTGTGTTGTCAAAGCTTTACACTACTAAAGTAACTATCTACCCATAATTTAAGATAGCCTTTTTTTATTCTGCTCACCATCATTGCTGAACTGCATAACCATGATGATATCTGCTTTCTCCAAAGCTAGCTCATCATTTTCCCGAGCTTTGTATGTCCTTACGCATTGAACCTGTGGTGCATCTAAAAGGAGAGGAAAGATCATAATGGTACAGAAGAAAGTATCAGTAAACCTGTGTACATCAGACCCAGAAGAGAAAGGGGATAAGAGACTGCCCAAACACTGAAGAGCAGAGAAGTGGAAGGGAGACTACAGGTCTTCTACCTAATGAGGAACAAAGATAGGTAAAACGACTGACAGAACCTGGCACTGAGGGAAAGCCAATGAATATCTTTTTTATTTACAAAAAGGCAAATATTCTGCCTTGAAGTCATTCTGGTTTGTTCCACCTTGCAGTGACTCCCAAATCCTCCAAGCAGCCCACCCTCATTGCTATAAGAGCAGAGCAGTCTCACCAGGGCATTCCAGGAGGTCCAGTTCTCCTCGTGGAGGAGCCAAAGCAGAGATCCACCTCAGCTTCTCACTGCTGGAAAACATCACCAGATAGGTGTCAGACTTCAATGTGAGGGATAGTAATCTGATGACAGGAACATGTGTGTGTATGCTTGCTCACAGGAGGGGGCAGGGAGGGGGTCCTTAGAGAAGTAAGGAAAGAAGAAGTGGAGAAAATGGATGGGACAAGGCAAAACTTCCCATTTTTGGAGGGTGATAGTATGAAATTATGTGGTAGTACTGTATAAGCAGCTATGATGAGAGAGGAGCAAGGTGGTTCACTAGGGGCTTGTTAAGGCAAAAGGATGATTTTTCGAGTGCTCTGCTCAGCAGCTGGATTTGATATTTCAGCATGTGGGTAGCTGAGGGACAACTGCCAAGCTTCTAGGAGGTGGCTGGCTATGGTGCTGGCATATACTAAGGGTAACCTTGAGCTCACTTACTGTGTCTCTGTACGAAATAGAAACTCCACTCTCTTTCCCTGGTAATTCTGAAGTAGAAAGAGACGGAAAACATTTTTGTTTGTTCCATGTAGTTTCATCTCGCACTTCTCCCCACGTACATCTGAGAAAGCGGCATGGTCAAACACAACAAAACGTCCACCCCTGCAGGTAAAGAGGAGGAACAAAAGTTGTGAGTTTTAAGGTGATAAGGATTAAGAAGTGACTTAGTTCCCTGATGTCAGGAAAACAAAAAGCTTTTAATGAGCCTTCATCTGCTTCAGGCACCTTAAGCTTTGTTTTTGCTGGAAGTCTGCGAAGGCCAGAGAAGGGAGAGGGGATTTAACAAAAAGAGTAGAAAGCTCTGTCCTGTCAGGGTTTTATCTGATAGCTTACAGCATAACAAAAACAGAACACACACACACACATACGCCTCCTTCAACCAGCCAACGACTTTTTCAGTTTCAGTGATTTGTACATTCATGAGCCTTCATACTGTCCTTTAGAAAGAAATTATTTTTTGAGTAAAACTACAATAAATTGTTATTATCAAAGTGTTTCATATTATAGAGATGGAGAGACAAAATGGAAGTGTTGCACTACGGACCAGAAGGTATCTAGTTATATTACTGTATGTTGTAATTAAGAGTTGGGAATATCAGATTCCACATACTTACATGATACTCATGTAATATAGGGTTAGGAGACTGACTTGACAAATGCTGCCACTTGCTGGCAGGCAGAGGGAAAGGGCTCTCACCAAAGCACAGACCCAGAAAGAGACAGGCATTTTAGAAGGGACAGCAAGAACTGTGGTTGAAGCACTCACTCCTTCGGCCGAGACAGGAGCAGACAGTCATTGAAGAGATGTAGGTAGATGGGACGGGTGGTGACTTTCCATTTTGGACTTAAGGTGTTGAAGTCCAGTGCTGTCAACTCACCGCACTTCACAAGTCGCCTTGACTGTGAGATGAGTGGGAATATCTACACAACAGAAATAAATGTTTATGTCAAGTGTATGCAAGGAAATCAGTATCCATGAGTTTTGGATTTGCATTTGTGCCTTTCATCTCTCCAGCTGGACAGGGACAACTCGTGGTAGGGACCTTCAGCTGAAGTCAGACACAAATGATTGGGCAAAGGAAGCACTGATGAAGAGCTGACCTGTGTATGATGTTCTGGTTCAACAGTTCTGTGTATATCAGAGAGGAGAACACAAGTAAGCACAATTGACTTTTCAAGGAAAGAGATAAGAAATATTAGGCTAGAGCAAGGCCAGGGCAAGGATAAGCTCACCTTGCACTCAAATTCAATCTTCTGGCTGAGGTAGATCAGCTCTTCAGTGCTCTTCATGCGCTGGACATTTTCGTTGCAGTCCTTGATAAGCTGCAGAGGAAAACAGGTGATAGTGAGGAGCAGAACTGCCTAGTGGGATCAGTACTACTCCCAGGAGCCCAAGATGAATCAATGTTAGTGACAATTTCTTGGGCATCCTCCTGGAAATAAGAAGTATTTTTGCAGGCGAGCATACTAAGCTTCTCCATACCTACAATGACTGTCCTTCTTTCTTAAGAAATGTATTCTTTAGATGAAGTCTCCGTGATAAGTATTCTTTTTAACTTTGGGATACTGGGAGGAATACTAGAGACTTCTCTCTCCTTTCAGGTGACAGAAGTTGAACTGCTGGTAATTTGGAAGCAGCTTTTATTAGATGCTCCACTGTAAACACAGGAGGCTGATTAGATAAACATCAGGACCAGATTTTCCACAACCCAGAGCTTGTTGCAGTAACTGTGAGAACTGGACACAATGAAACAGAGGTATTTCAGTCTTGAAGTTGTCTGCTTAGCTTTCTGAGGTGATACAGGGCAGCTACATAACAGTGTCACAGAGATGACGCTGGCTTGAACACAGCTGAGTCCTGCCTCAGACTGCAGTGTTTTGGGAGCTGTGCAGCAGGCAGGTGCCATCCTAAGAATTTTAAGGAGGTATGCATCATGTTGAACTGGTCTTTAGGTTTGTGGTGGAGAGTAGGAGAGTGATTACAAGAAAGGAAGTGACAATCCAGGAAGGTCAAATGATGACTAGAAAATACAGGAGCTAGCTAGGAACAAGTCTACCTTTTTCTGCTGTACAAATTGCAGGTAACAAGTGGTCCGAGAAGACTTTAAATCTTGTCTTTTTAATAAATAGGATGGAAGAATGGATGTAACAGGGTAAACATCTTGCCATGCTTTCTTTTTTTTTTTTCTTTTTTTTTAAAGCACGATTTTCTTGGGGAATCTGGGGAGAAATTGGGGAGCTAACTAGAGTCAAAGGTAAGGAACACAAAGGAGGAATGATGGTTAGGAGACTGGAGACAGCGAGTCCTGAAAAAAGTAGTTTGGTATCATTGGCAAAGGTTCAATTGCATCCCATCTGGGTCCTGCCTTAGCGTTCTCTGCTCACAGCTACAAGTGCACATGTGGAAGAGTCACATGAACACAATAATTTGTAACCAGTGAGGATCAGTGACAAGGGCCCTTGACGAGGGTGACTATCAATGAAAAGTACAGGGCTACTTTGGTGCCCTGCAGTTCTGTGATACAGCATGGCTGTGGAGAATGGGTTGACAGCCTTACCTTTTCAAGTGCATCATAGGCCTGTGTTGCTTGCACTTCTTCCTCAGACCCAGGCCGAGTTCTCTTCAGGATATTCTGCATGAGAGAAAATATTTTTCATAATGCAGACAGGGAAAGCAGGACTCTGTGAGGGGTAGGAGAAACAAGGAGACACTGAGATACCAGCCTCAAGGGAGACTAAAGCAATGGTAGGTAATGAGATGTGGAGATAAAAAGGCCAGAAATTTGAGATGCAGAATGTAGCTGATAAGCTGCATTGAACAGGGCATCCCTGAAAATCTAAATGGAAATAACTATCCTGTGCAAGTTACATGGCATAGGAGGCAACCACTAATCCAAGCACAGCCTTAATTGCAGAATAGTTCTTTGACTGTTATTCCTTTTCTCCTGTTCAAAAAAGGCTCAAATAATCAAAAAGAAGAAATTTCATAGGAAGAACTCCAAATTGATCCACTGGGGACTTGCAGGTTGACTAATAGGAGCCTCCCAGAAAGACAATGTTGCAGGCAAAGAGTAGAGACAGACTGCCTTCCAGAGGGCAGCCAGCGAACACTTGCTCTGTTTTCCTAGCAGGAAGCCAAAGAAGTTCAATAAAATTTAAATTGACATGTTCTGAGACAACTCTATAAATTATTTATTGGAATACAATTGTAGTAGTGTTACAAAGTCCTAACAAGTATACAAACTGCACTGACTCACAGGAGCTATCATATCCAATTCATAGTGCTGTTCTAATGTACAAGCAGGCATTTGTATGATGACAAATGGGTTTGTTTTTGCAAAGGCATATTCACAATATATGCAACACAGTTGCTTTAGAGCATCTAGCCAAACATCACAGATACGGCATGAAGGGCTATATGCAGCACCTCCTTCTAGTGCTTGGTGCTAGCTCATATTTATGACTTTCAGACTTGAAGAAGGGTCAGCTTGAGAGAAACTGTAGGAGAGCAGAGAATCAACACAGTTACCTGTAAGAGGAGTTTGAGTCGAGTGATGCGTTGGAATGGGAGGATGAGGAAGGATTTAAGTGAGAGCCGCTGGCATACTGGATCACTTTCCAGTCTCTCCAGGACTTGCTGGAATCCTGCATTTCCATTTCTGTGGGAGTAGAAAAGAGAAAAGACATCCAGGCATCAGAGCAAATAAACAGTCTTTCTAATGCAGGGGAAGAGTACCAGATTTCAGTGAGTGCTGGAGTACTCCAGTCCCTGCAGTCATGTTTTGTCCCCGGAGCAAGAGATGTCAAGAAACTTGGCCACTTTACTGAGGAAGAGTGAGTATGGGTTTCTAACAGCTATAAGAGGACAGCAGTACAACTGTTATTAGGTCTTTCCTCTTTGTGCTACAGTCTTCTGGAATAAAAGCCAGAAGTAACATCTATGTTTCAGTTCCCCCCCCACGAAAAGGGCACCTTTCACAAGACAGTGGTGGTTTGTATTCTTTCCTCACACCAAATGGTCCAGCTTCAAGGGCTTTATCTAGAGGCTGGAAAAGCTACCTCCCCTTTTTTGCTACTCCTAGGAGGAGCTATCTTCCTCCCTAACATGTCTTTTACCCTCCTAGAGGCAGCCACCACCATCCAGTTTTCTGTCTTAGGCAGCAGCAAATACAAGGCTAATGGTACGCAAGTGGCATCTACTGCTGGAAGAGAGAATACCATATCCCTGAAGAGATGGGGAAGAAGGTTGTAGGCCCAGTAGAAGTGCCTCACAAGCAGCCATTGGGCCCACACTGCCCTAGACAACATTCTGAAGGTCCTTTCTGTGTGGAACTGAGCCTTCACTGAAGGGAACCAATTGTGAGACTAGATCTCTCCCAGTCAGCAGCACCCAAAGACACTGCCTGAATGGCATGTTTGGAACAGTACCTTCTCCCAGGGATCACTGTAGCTTCACTGGAATTGGGTTGATAAGGAGGGAAGCAGTGCAGAATTGATGATAAAACCTTGCTCAGGACTGGACCTGTGCCTGAGCAATGCTAGGTTGTGCCACTGGGTGCAGAAGAGGAGCGCAAGAGATGTTCCATTCCACCACCCAGAGCAAGAGAGACTGATGGTGCTCTGGCCTCAGGATTTTCAGTCTGTTTTAAAGACTCCTGAATAGCCAGTTTAAATTTACTGACAGCAGCCATACTTTTCTTAACTATCGCTTTCAGATTCTTAGTAGTCTGAAAACCACAGACTGAAAATGACTGTCCAGGACAGTCATTTTTGCTCTTTTCAATGATGACTAGACAGACAATAGCTTGCAATAGAATCAGATGTTCATTATTCTCTCTCTTTTCAATGCTATGAAAGAGGAGCCTTACAGCAGCTCAGTCCTGCTGTCCCAAATGCCACTGAACTGAAGAGGTTCCTGCCTGTTCTTGTGGGGGTGTAGTGTAAGTGCCAGCAAACAGACTGTACCTATTCCCTGTCACTTGAAAGAGTGCACATCAGATGTGCAGCAAGCAAGCAAGGGCGGAGAAGGGTGCAACAAATGAAAAACTTACAGTAACCGCTGGAAGGTTTGCTCCTGATATGTCTGGTTTGTTACGTATGGTAGGTACACCCTGCGGAATTCAGGGGCATGTTTCAGAGCCACATCACATACGTGGAAGGTGAACATGTCCTCCTCAAACTTCTCCTCCAAGTCAAAAAGGAAACTGCAGCACATAGTTGCAGTGCCATAAAAGGAAAGGGAAATACAGAGCACGGTGATCAGTGTCATTTAGTAGCAGTAACGTCCTCATGTCTTTAAAATCTGGACATCCCACATATAAGTGCAAGACCGTCCTTTACTTCTAGAAAGCATAGTGCCAGCACAATGACAATTTAGGGCTAGATATCAAGGAAGAGGCAGAGGTAAAATGGATTATGTTCCTCATAGAATCAAAGAACACCCCGAGTTGAAATGGACCCACAAGGATCATAAAGTCCAACTCCTGGCTCCACAAAGGACCACCCAAAAATCAAACCATATATCTGAGAGCATTGTCCAAATGCATCTTGAACTCCAGCAGGCTCAGTGCCATGACCACTTCCCTGGGGAGTCTGTTCCAGTGCCCAAACACCCTCTCGATGAAGAGCCTTTTCCTAATATCCAACCTGAACCGCCCCTGTTGCAGCTTCATGCCATTCCCTTGGGTCCTGTTGCTGTTACCAGAGAGAAGAGATCAGCACTTGCCCCTCTACTCGCCTCATGAGGAAGCTGCAAGCCGCCATGAGGCCTCCCCTCAGTCTCCTCTTCTCTGGGCTGAACAAACCAAGTGACTTCAGCCACTCCTCATATGTCTTCCCCTCTAGACCCTTCACCATCTTTGTAGCCCTCCTTTGGACACTCCCTAACGGTTTTATATCTCTTTCTTATTTTGTGGTGCCCCAAACTCACACGGTGCTCGTGGTGAGGCTGCACCTGGCAGAGCAGAGCAGGACAATCCCTTCCCTCGACCGGCCAGCATTGCCGTGCCTGATGCACCCCAGGATATGGCTGGCCCTCCTGGCTGCCAGGGCACACTGCTGACTCATCTTCAGCTTGCCATCGACCAGAACTCCTTTGCACCGGGCTGCCCTCCAGCCTCTCATCCCCCAGTTTGCCAAGGGTTGCCCTGAGTCAGGTGCAGAATCTGGCACTTGCAACTTTCTTGGGGTTGGTGACGGCCAAGCCCACTAATTTGTTCCTGAGAAGTCGCATTTGCTACTTTTAAAGGCATGGTCAGGTAACAATAGCAAATTAGGACATCACCAAAATAATCCCAGTAGTAGAAATTGAAAACATAGTAGCAAACTGTAGTAGCTTAGTGATACCTGTAGACAAGCCTTGCAGGAAAAAAACAGAATCCTATAGCATACAGGTTCCTTGCATGTGGTGCCATGTCTATATTTTGTGACTTATGCTCAACTGATTCACATGAGGTTGTCATATGATGGCTGTAACCTTTTTTATTTTTTTCTTTTTGTTTTGTTTTGTTTTGTTTTGATCATGGATTGTGCAGCTGCTTCATCTGTCTTGTATCTGGCAGGAGCTGCATTTGGTTTGGGCTGAGGTCTAGTTACTCAAGTTTGGTTGTAGTTAGGGCCAATAAGGCATGGCTACAGTAGCATTTTGAACATTCTGATCCTGCAGGGATCTCTGCACAATTGCATCATCATTTCTGGGACTTAACACCAAGATTTGCATTGCCCTGTCACCTAAAATAGCAAAGGTTCCTCTGAGGGCAGCATTGGTATGCAATCACAAATCATGCTATGGGCGTGTATATCAAACTTGAAGGTTAGTGAACATGCAGAACAGGAGTGAGAGAAGTTACTGATAGAAATTAGTAGTTTCTAGACTGTATCTGTGCTTCATGGAGGGTGTTAGTTGTGGAGTAAAGGGCCATATCTCACCTCGCGCTGACATCACGTACGTCCTGAAGGCGGGAGAAAAGCCACTGACGCTCCTGATTGGTGAGCATTGCCTGGAGCTCTGATGATCGCTGGAAGTGATCCACTGCCACGTTTAAACTGCGCAGGTATGAAGCCTCTGACATTATCAATTCAAATTTGGCCTTGAGAGAAGAAATAAGGGAGCACAACATCAGTAGACCAGGCAAATCTGCAAGGAATCTTACTGGGAGAAGACAGGGGCAAAGCAAGAAAATTTCCTAGTACATGATGTAAGTAGTATGTAATTACAAAAGAAAAGAGGCTTTGGGAATGAAAGACAGGTTTGTGGCATGACTTAAAAGAATAATAGCTATCTGCTCTAATTTTACTTTTCATTCGCCCTTGACTCCACCTTCACTAGGTCCCCTATTTGGCCTTCCTATAAATCTTCCAGCATCCGCATTGCAACTATTCTTTTTCTCCTTCATCATGTTTTACATGCCGTTGTTTTCTCTTCTCTCTCTGGGTTCTCCCATCCACTTTTTGGTTCCTCCCATTTTCCTTACCCAGTTTCTCTGTGTACCATTTTGCTGAACACATACATCTTCCCATTTCCTCTCAGCCCTGCAGCTCACATGGGTCAATTTTGTAAACTCACACCCTACCACAGGAACTACAACTCATTGTGGTTTTATTAGCATTTCTCATAACCTTAAGTGTGGGAGAATGCTGGAAGTCTTCTACTTTAATATTCTCTTTTGCATCAAACGTGCTCAAAATTCCTTGTTTTATCTGGTTCCAATTTCCCAGTGTCGGTTTTCATGAAGTTACTGATATGTTCCTGTCTCCTTACTTCAGTGCTCCTTTTCTCTGCAATGCTGAACTTCAGCATTGTACCACTTCATAACCACTGGTACCACATCCCCATACTGCTTATATGAGTAGGTGACCTCTGCATTCAACCACTGCATTCCCCCATCAGACATTTTTGCTCTCCACTTCAACCATCCTTCTCAAGCCTCTTTCTTGACTACGAACCACCCATCTACCTTATTACATCTATCCATTACCTCTTGCAGCTTCTGCTCATCACGGGACATATTTAGTAGCATTCTGCTGCCCCGTATCATGGGGATGTCCTGCCAGAGGGATGCATTAGATGAGACTGACAGACGTTGCAAATACGAGTCCTGGGGAGACAGCACTTTCCTCCGTAGCCTTGGGGAGCTTGGGAAACTCGACTCTATATCCTCTGCGAAAGAGTCCACTCTCTTCTGGCTTTGAATGGCCTTGTTCAGAACCACATCACTGTATTCCTGATACAGCAACCTTGCTGTGAAGAGAGGCATATATCTTTATATTTTCTGTAGCACCTACCTGCCCTTTTCTGCAGTCTGGAGAAAACTCTGTTACTGTCTCAGTTTAGGCTAATTGAATACATTGGACCATATGTACCTGCTATGAGCAAAGCTCACCAGCTCTCTGAGCGGTGACTGTGACTCTGGCTTCACTGCCTCCACTAAACACTCTCTAATGCTCTAATGCTGCTATGTGGCAAAAGCCCCTCTCCTTTATGTTCACTGCAAGGGTGGGAGATGATGGAGGATAGGGGTCTGCCACAGCATTTCTGGCAGAAGGTACTTACAGGAGTTGATGAGTTTGGAGTGCCGACGCTTGAAGCTCTCCATTGCGTCTGCAGGTTTCTTGTCTCTGTCAGGGAGCAAGGATTTGGAAACAAAGAACAAATGAAGAGTATAGGGTCAGAGGTGTCTTATCCAAATCTTGGTAACAGAGCTGCCACAGCAAGGACCCCTTTCCAACAAGCTCAAGCTCTACATGCTTTACTTTACAAAGAACAAAGTTTGGCTTGATGGAAACACCATCCTAAAGGGACAGAAGTACTTCTGTTGCAATGGAGACCTCTCCCAGAGGGCATAGACTGAAACATAGCCATAAGACATCTTATTATAGTTTTCTACTCATTATTCTCATCTTTGGCCCCTCAGGAACAGCGGAGAGTGTCAGGTATCTGTGCTACACAGGCATGAGACCAAAAGCAAAGGGGCCTTTGAGAGACTTACCGCAATATAACTGTTTCTGAACCGACCGGTGGTTCCCTGTGCACCTTGTGTGCTTCTTCCTCCAAAGGAACTGGAGGGACTTCTGCATACAAGACAATTAGAAAGTAAACACAAGTCCAAATTTAGAGTCAAGCTACAATCCCAAAAGACACTGATACCGCTTACTATACCCCACCTAAGCTGTGGTCTTGGACTAGAGTACAGATGCCTTCCTGACCTTTATTCCGGGTCAGACACTTTCTGGTTTCAGCAATCCTTGGCATTACTTAAACTCTACATGTGTTACTTAGTCACACTTGCTTTTCATATCAACAAAAAGGCTGACACTTTCTGAAGTGACAGTAACTCTAAGAGCTTCCATCTCTAGTTGCCCAAGTGAAGATACTGCCTGTGGGCACCATTTTGTAAGCTGCCTTTCCCCTTTCAGCAACTTGGATCAGGCATCTGATCAATGGACCCAAAGTCACTAGCTGTGTCTGAAAGTCTTAGACTTCCTTTTGCAGATGTTGAGCTCCAGAAACTCTCAGTGACATCTAAGACAGAAATACTGAACGTCTAATAAAATCACATGTCCAGAGTTTTAGAAGAGATGAGGCCTGGTGGATTCAGCATGAGAATGAATGCTGTAATCCAAAACTCACATTTATGTAATGTGGTCATTTACAAACTGATGTTTGAGTCAGCTGCTGTTTATGTAAAATGGGGAAAGTATGGGTTTTTCTTTTGTTTTGTGAAGGGCCTAATTAAATAAGGAGTGAAGAAATCATATATAAAATTCATTGGAAGCAGAAGGAGGAAAAGACACCAGAGACTGAGCTGCAAATATAGGTCAGGGGAAAGAACTTTTGCCTTGAAAGTTTTGAAGTGTTGAACAAAATATTTACAGGTCAAACACATGAACAAATTTTGATTCAAGTGTGCTGCCAAACTCTTTGCACCCCTCAACCATCCCCTCCTTCTCCTTTGGGCCAAAACTCCAGCATGTTGTGGAGCTGGAAAAATAAACTAAATAATTGCTGAGAAGAAGCAAGTATGTTTAAAGTATTATTCATGTAGGATATAAGAAAGAACAGACATGCATCCTGACAGTAAGTACAATATGAATGAGTTGCATTACAGAAGATGCAAGTTTTCCATTCATGACATCAGTGATTTGGCTTCTGTGCAAATTGAGTTTTAGATTTGACAAATTTGCATTCTTATCTGTAATCTCAAAGCCTGTGTTCTCAGGAAGATCATCTCATTTAGAAGGTCTGATTGGAACCTAAAGGTATCAGTTGCAAAATAAAGGGAGGTAGCAAACAAACAAGGAGCTAAAACATGCTGTAACGCATGTGGGCTACTGAGGGTGTGTGCGTGTTTCCTTACTACTTGTAAAAGGGCTGTTACTGAAGTGCAACAAAATGTTGTGGCCATGTGATGGCAGCAGAGATGATGAGCAGAAGCAAACTGAGCCCCACAAAGAAACCAGCTCCTGCAGGTAGGCCAAAATAGTTTGTTACTGAGTAAGGGCAGTAGATCAATAAACATGGAGAAGGGATAGGAAGAGAAACTGGATGGGATGTCGAGGAGTGAGGGATCAATAAAGAGAGATAAGGTCTTTGTTGCAGGTGTTAGTGAAACCAGGAGAGTGAGCCCCTGTGTGCAGCAGGGTGCACTTGTCACAGGGTACCAGAAAGGAGCCGGGGAGAGCTGTGGGGGGGCAGCTTGGAGCAGGACAAGGGGGCTACTAGGCTGCAGAGAGGAGTACTGCCAGAAATGCACAAAAGCAATGCCATGCTCTGAACACTCATGACTCCATATCACATTGCCTATTCAATTTAACTACAGGGTTTTGGTATTTGCGGTAAGTTTTGGGAAGGAAAGGAGGGCAGGTGGAAACGGAGGAAAGGACTCACCCTGCAAGACATCTGATGGTACTGACGTCCTCTTCAGGCCCTGCCGGTGCCAGTCCTTGCTTTTTACTCGGTGTTTAATTGGGCATTCTTGATTGGCTCCTGGTTCTTCTGCAACTACCTTGACGGATTTTTTGTCTGGCCAGCTTGACGATTTTTCCAAGGGTAGATGTTTAGGTACTTCTTCTTTTGACTGAGCCACCAAATGGTATTCTCCTTGTCCTTCCAGCCTTTGCTTGACCCTCCTCTCACCTTCTGTTTTCTCTGTAATTGCTGATGGAGCTTGGATGTTCTTTGTGTCCACACCAAAGAGGTCAGCCTGCTGCTCCCATCGCAGCTCTCCCAAGTCCTCACCTTCTTGGCAGGTTGTTCTGGTGGTTGGTGGTGATGGAGGGCTTAGCTGGAGGAAGTGAATTGGATTGGTGAATGCTAGCATCGGAAGGGGCTGTACAGAGTCTCTCCTCTTGGAGTCTGTGGATATTCTCAGGTCTTCCAGCGAGGGCCAAGAAAGGTGGTCAGGTGAGGATTTTCCACACTGTATACCCACATGCTGAACTGTTGTTTCAGGGTTTGTGTCAGAGCAGCTGGCCAATGCCTCATTTCCAGCAGCAGAAAAGCTTTTGGCCAACAAACTGACCCCTGAGTCATCAGAAGTTTCTGTATCCTGGGTACCTAAGTCACAGAGATCCCGCTCTCTAATTGCTGGAACAAGGACAACTTTCTCTGCTACATCTCCTACACCTCTACCAGGAGAGGAGGCCACAGTATTAGTATCAGATAGAGTGGCAACAGTCCGTGGAGGATGGCTTATAGTAGGGGGAATGGCTGGTAACTCATTATCATCCATACCACAGTTTAGATGTGGCCTGGAGTGGGGCACAGGAGTCAGTGGCTGGGAACTATCAAGGGCTGGAGGTTGGGCAAGGTGATTTGCATTAAGTGCAGGGGCCTGAGCTTGAGGGCTTGGGACATGGGAAGGAAGATGTGGAAGCTGTTTGGCATCAGGCTCAGACACCAGAGGTAGGCTTGAGTCAGGCACAGGGGATAGAGGTTGTCCTTGCTGGTTCATGGTAAGGACCATATCTTCTTCAGGGGTCCAGGTTAGGGTGCTCAGGACACTGGAGATTCTGGATCCAGGCTCTTTTTGGTTTAAACTCCAGTCAAACTGATCAAGTAATGGCATTTGTTGTGCTTTGTGAGCCACATTTGCTCCAGTTTCTTTTCCTTGCGTAATGAAACTTTTTCCGGGGGGGGGTTGGTACTGCTGAATTGTCTCTGGGTGGTTCAGGGGAGTGGAAGTCCTGCCTGGCGTTTGAGGTGGTTCCAGAGGCCCGGCAATGAAAGCCACAGTCCCTCTATCCCCAGGAAGGCTCTCCTCTGGAGGAAGAGGGCTCATGCATATTACAGAGAAAGCAGATGGACCACTAAGGTCTTCATGAAAGCCTTCCTTGGAAGTAAGCAGTTCATGGGAAGCACTGGCCTCCCCTGGACCAGCAGTTAAAGTAGTAGTTTCCCCTGATGCCAGGTCCTGCATGCACACAGAAGCAGCTTGGTTAGCTGGCTTCTCTATGGAGTCTAGCAATTTGTTCAGGTTGGCACCAGGACAGTCCTTGGGGCCCACAGAGGCTTTTCCAGCAGCATCCTCTTGCCGTGGGCCAGACACTGAAGCCACAGAGATGAGCTCTGAGGGTAAATCTTGTATGAAGTCATGAAGCTCAGCTTTTCCTAAATTTTCTGCAATGGGATGATGATCCATGGAATCAGCTTGCTCCAAGTCCTTAGTACCAGGGGAGGGGCATGCTAGAACAGAAGTCTCTGGGTTCTCTGTGCTAGAAGGTGCTGTGACTCCTGCACAGTGTGCATCTCTTTTATCAAATCTCTGGGCAGCTTTTCCAGGTCCACCACTGTACTCATCCTCCCTGCCCAGCCTTACCCTGTTGTCCCAGTCAACTTCTCCACTATCCTGACCGCTGATGGAAAAGCGGCCTGAGTCTTCCAGCTCTTCTGCCTGGTCAGAGATATGGCATGCATGTGGAGGCACCACTGGAGTTTCACCCACTGGGTTCAGGCTGTCTGATGACAATGGGCTGACAGCACGTGGCTGACATCCAGGACCTGCTGCTGTGACATGAGCTTTCAGCAGCACACCCTCACCAAGATGCTCACCCATACAGAGAGATTCCCCAGGAAGAAATGCTGGTCCTGTTTGCTCAGCCAAAAAAGCATTCTCCAAACCACAGAAGTTCACTTTATGCCTGGGAACATAACAGGTCTCTGAACTGAAAGCTGATGACAGCCCCTTCACTCTTAGCTCCTCCATCTGCAGTTGTTGTTCCTGTTCATTGTGTTCCTTGTTTTTCTGATCTCTGGCCTCCAAAGATTTTCCTTCTTCCTGCAGATTCTGCTCGTTGCACTCTTTCATCTCCTGTTCCCGCTGATGTTCAGACACTGCTTCCTCCTGTGCTGGTTCCTTACGCTGTGAAGTATTTACTTGCTCAACTTTTTTAACAGCATCCTTTACTTGGAAAGCACTTGCTACTGGAGAGGCAGGTCTGCTCTCTGTTTTTCTGTGATCATCTTCAAGATGAAGGCATTTAGAAGTGGATGAGTTTTCTTTAGGAACCATTACTGTTTCCTGGTCTTTGACCAGGCTACTACTCCTTGTTTCACCAGCTGAGATGTTTCCTTCTGCTAGTTGTGAGCTTATTTGGCTGTCATCTGTTAAGGTGGAAGACAACTGATAGGAAGAGAAAGACTCTGTATTCTCTTCCCAGCTCTGCAGCGCTCTTCTGCTTTCCTTAGCATCTTCAGAAGTGTAAGGTTTAGCCATGTCCTCTACAGCTTCCTCTGAGGTAGGCTGCTCATCAGTTGCCAGATCCACTTTTTTGCTGCTTTGCTTCTGCTCTGTACTAGCATCAACCTCCTGCAAAGATTCCATCTTATCCAGAGATGGCTCAGCCTTATAGTGCCCCTCTGAAATTGTTTTACATACCAAGAAGCACTTAGGTGCCTCTCTCTGAGAGGAAATGGCATCGGCCGAAGGAGAGTTTTGATGCTGGGCCTGAGGATCTGAGCCATGAAAAGCCAGTTCTGTCTGGGACTGAGGACATTCAGTGCTGAGGTCCACAGCCTGCAGGATGGCATTGCCAGTGTCTGGCCCATCCTGGACTGTGCTGAGAGAGAAGTAGTCCTGGTTGCTTTCCAGGTCAGCCAGCTCTACTTGCTTAAGTTTCAGAGAACAATCCAGTCCACCCTCCTCTAAAATCATTGCTCCCTCCCATTCTGAGAGTCCCTTTTGAGGCTCTGTATCACCTTGCTCTTGTTCCAGTCCTGCTGGCACTTTTTGTACAGGGTTAGAGGGTTTCCCTGGCATCTCCGCTGCTTCCTCTAGAGCAGAAAGGCAGTCCTTGGGAGTGCTGAGCTCTGCTCCTTTTGCAGAATCAGGTGGGCTGGTGCTCATTTCAGCTGATGCATGAGGGGCATGATGCTCTCTTTCAGCTACTGTAGAATCCCAGGCTTCCCCAGTGGCACTGCTGGCTTCCAGGGGAGTGGTACCTCCCTCACCATTTTCTTCAGACTCCATCAGTGACGCATTCTGTTAAAGAAAAATTCATTTTTCTGTTACTACTGCAGAATGATTTAGTAGATCTAGTTGGCTTAAGAGACTTCTAAAAAACAGCTACTAATGCAGCTGAGGGGAAAAGAAAGCACAATACATACTTAGTGAGGTGGTAATTGTTAGGAAAACCACTCACAGGGTAGGAAACACCTGATATAAGCTTACAGTAGGATAGTAACTCCAAAATAAAACTACTAGCGCCTTTTTAGTTTTAAAGGCAAATCCAGAAAGTGACTTTGGTCAAGAATAAAGATGCTGATCTCTCTGTACACAACTGCAGTGCAATTTATGAAAAGTACTGGCTATGGCTAGCCATCTCAAACCCAAAAGGGGATACCAAAAAACATTCACAGGACAAGAAAATGATCAAAATCTCCACTAATTTTTGTTGGGCATGGTGGATGAATACCCACTACTTCTTGTAGTGTATAGTTGAGACTTGGAGATCTCTTTGATTTCAACAGGGAAGCTTCTGTACTCTGGATGGCTCTCTTTACAGATCTCTGTATATGTATGTGCAACAGAGGGCCTTACTGCAACTGATCACAGGAATTGATTAACAAGAAGTAGGAATGTAAGAATTTGATTAATACATAACTACCACATGACATAAGACACACAATATTTAAAAGCTGTATAAACTACCTGGGTGGAGAGGAGTACCCCTGGTGTGCATGGACATAACTACAGATTACAAAGAGAAACAAGATGATCATTTAGACTACCCTTTTAGGGAAAAATATCTCAGGATTGTTGGACAGTTTCCCAAAGGATATAGTGGAATTTCCCATCCATTACTGCATTTGAAGTTCAGACATGATAAAGCAGTGGGGAATGTACATTTGGGAAATGTCTGTGAAAAGGATGGTAGAATCTGATTCACTACTTTACTTTTTCTGGATTCTGCCTATCCCATAATCCACAATCTCTACCTTAAAAGACATGAAAAAGAGACAAACCTTAGTGGCTCCCCTCCTTTCTTTCTTCTACTTCTGGGACATGTTCCCTTGTGTTCCAGCCTTTCTTCCTATTCCCTAGCCCCTGCTTCTCAGAAATGGCTAATAAGTTGCTGCTTCACATACACTGGGTACCCTTGCAGTCACACCATAGCTTGTAATTTAGCCTTCAAGGATCTGCTGCAATGTGCAGCCACAGCCAGAGTTCTTCCTGAACAAAGCTTCAGTGTTCTCCTCCTTCATCCTGTTAAGGTTTCCAGACATGAACGCATAGCCCTGCATCATTTGAAAAAGAAACCATTCCACATTTCTTCAGGTAAAAGCCCACTAGCTGTCTAGCAGCAGAATAGCTCTAAGGCCTGGCTCTGGAGAGTTTGCAGAACTCATGCAAAAATATATATATATATTTTTTTTTTTTCTTTTTCTTGCTCAAAATAGACAACCAAATCTACACACTTTTTCTTTCTCTGGCATTCCTACTTTCCCTACAATTTTAAGAATAGATTTTTTTTTCCAGAATTTCAACTGCAATTGGGCAGTGGAGGTAGGGACACAACAATTTCAACTAAGGAGACTCACAAACAGAGAAAAGAATATCTCTGCATGGAAAAAGCAATCTTTGAGATCAGTGACAATTTCATTGTACTGATCCCACACAGAAAGTAAAAGCAATATGGGTATGACTACATCTGGACTAATTGCCCCATCCAGCTCCATGGCCAGGGCAAGTGTGACCTGCAAGTTGGTTTAGCTGATATTTTCCCGTATGTCAAGTGAAACAGAACTTGCTCTGAAATCAATTAAGTCCACACTCTGACATTAGAACTGAAGTATTATATACAACTTAATCATATAATCATACAATAACCTGAGTTGGAAGGGACTTACAAGGATCATCGAGTCCAACTCCTGGCTCCACACAGGACCACCCAAAAATCAGACCATATGTCTGAGAGCGTTGTCCAAACACTTCTTGAACTCCAGCAGGCTCAGTGCTGTGACCACTTCCCTGGGGAGCCTGTTCCAGTGCCTGACCACCCTCTCAGTGAAGAGCCTTTTCCTAATACCCAACCTGAACCTCCCCTGACGCAGCTACATGGGGATTTTCATCATCTTAAAGCTTAGAAAAATGGGCAAAAATTGNACTTTTTTTTTCCCCAAAATCAGGCCAAAATAGGATTATTCAGCATTTTGGATTTTTTAAATTGAGAGTAGTTGTAAATATTTTTAATTTCAACAAACAATGTTTCAAAGAGATACGTTCATTCAGAAAGTTCCCAGAGGGCTTCTGCCATATCTTACTGCTCTCAGTGCTGATAAATCATCTTTTAATACTATTGCACATGGGAAGGTACAATACTGTCAGGAAGGTACTCCAGCACAGAAAACACAGAGCTTGGCAGAGCCCAGAAAGCAGCGGAGTCATAAACTTGTAAGAGGCCACCTTGTCCAAGGCAGGATCAATTTTACCTAAGTCATCCCTGAGAGGTATGTCTACCCTCCTAAAACAAAGGCTCCACGGTCATGACAGATTATTCGTGCTACACTGTTCTTAGCTCTTCCTGTTATATAACTTGAGCGTCCCCTGCTACATGACTAGAAAGATACTGCTTACCACACCTAATACAGACTTTTCAAAAATGGGCTCCCCACGTGCAGAGAGACTGTTTAGGGAGACTGACGGTCCTAGATACACCTGATGGCTAAGAAAGGTTTACTACTAATAAAGATGAGATGCTCTATAAAGGTCTGAACAGCAAGATCCTCAAAGTAAAGCCCATAATCTTGTGAGAGGAAGAACAACTGTTGCTCACTGATCTGTTACAGTTGTAAACACTGAATTTCCTTGCATTAAGCTCAAAGACCTAGCTTCCACTTCCCTGGCTCTGTTGGCAAGGGATTTGGACAGGTGAAAGGACAAGTTTAAAGTTGTATCTGGCACAGTTCCACAATGACACTGAGAGACAGCAGAGTAGAGGGAGGTGCACAGCGTATCAACACTGGAAGCTGCCAAGTGAGATCTGTCTGATCATATTACTGCCAGGTGTTTTGCACACCTCAAGGAGAAGAAGAGAGAAGCTTTGGGAAGTGACGTCGGAGAAGGGACAGGCTAACTTTGTGGAGACACAGTGGCGGGGGCCCTGTGCATCTGGTGAGGGAAACAGTTAAGCTCCTGCTTGCAGGCTGGTGCACTGTAGTGAGAGACATGTCTCTGCAATAAGGATTTCATGGAGATGGAGAGAAAATAATAAAAAAACAACCCTGACCACACCTGTAGCAGTCACATACAGAGAACCTATATACCAGTAGTTACTTCAGAGATTGCCTATGGAGTACTGCCATCTTATGCTCCAACTACAAGCCAGCTTGGTTCTCCACCAGAGAATGGCCCAGGAGACTCCCAGGAGCTGGGCTAGCCAAAGTAAACTTTCAATTAGCATTTGCAGTAGGGCCAATAACATGACAGACAAGCACACAGCAGCCTCTCTGGCAAATGCCAGCTTCTTGCAGGCTATGCAAACTCTCCCAGAAACTTCACCATTACCATTATTGGGTCTGCTAGTTTTTTCACATCCCTCTGTATCAGGTGTTCAGTGTGCCATCTCTCCCTCATATGTTCTGAGGGAACTTCTCAAGTGAGGTGGTCTGATGGCCCCTGTGTGGATAAATCTAGTGCAGTTTTCTGCAAAGAGGACGTAAAAAGCCAGGACTTCAGAGTTCACGTGCATGCAACAGTGCAAAGCAATATAGGTGACGCTGAGTGCAAACTCACTGCAAGTTGGAACGGTGAGAGGGTGCAATGAGCTGCATGCCAGCATGAAAAGAAAGGGGTAGTACTTGGTTGTACTGCAGTAGGGAACACAAAATTTGACAGGGGAAGGTGCTAAACCAGCTAAGCAAAATGGGATAGCAGTGAAAGCACTAGTGGACACAGCAGTTCCTGTGATGGTACGCACGTCTATCAACAGCTTTCCCAGATTACAGAAAACAATGTTAGTATCATACTTCCTTCCAGCATGGGTCAATTCACCTGGACAGAGATGACAAACTCCTATGGTCTTAAATAGAAAGTACACCTCATCTTCCCTCCCCTCCTCCTCCACCAAACAGAAAAAGAGAAATGACAAGTGCTATCAAGCACAGACAAGCCCTTCAGTTAGCCAGGAAACAAGGCGCAATACCTCTACAGAATCAAGTAGAGTGCTAATCCTAAGAAAACTCAGAGTTAGGTGAGCCCCATGATCCTCCTTCTGCCAAACCGGGGATGGACCCAGCCTTCCATGCCCTGCTCGCCTTTCCCTGGTGGAGGAGCAGGGTGCGCTCCCCCACCAGCTCCCCCCCACCACAGGCCCCAGCGGCTGCGCTGGGGCAGAGCGGTGGGAGCGCGAGGCGCACACACCCATGCTGTTGTAAACACCCTCCCGGCTGAGAAAGCCCTGCCCTGCAATTACAGGCCTCCCAGCTGGAGCTGCACCAACACGCATTGCCGGTTGGGTTGTGGCAGAGGCCACAAGCCCCGCAGTAGCCTCGATGCGTCTCCTTCAGGGCAGCCAGGGACCCTGCTGGGTGGTGGATGGGTGCTTGTCCCCAAGCCCGGCCAGGCTCTCACACAGTTCAGATATATTTTAAATGGAGTAAGGATTGCAGAGGCTTGCTCAGAGTCTGCCTTCCTCCACACAAAATCCAGAGCTACCTGTGCAGGAAAACTGCCACCAGAGCTGCCACCTCTACCTGGGGGCCATGCTATCCTTCAGTTTGGTCAGGCACTCAGGAAAGGACTCACTACAAGTCAGGGCTGTGCTAACATAAAGCCTACCCCACCACAAGTCTCAATTTTTATTGTGTTGTTCCTAGGAAGGCACCTATATAGCTACTCAACGTCATGCTTAGATCTGTTTCCTCAGCTCAATGCCCCCATTGTGTGAGAGGCCTACTGCACATGTGCCTCTTACATAAATAAAAATAAAAATAAAAATAAATAAAAAAAATATGCCAGGCCACTGGCATCAGTTCTATCACCATACAGCCCATTAAGAGAGGTGAAGTAGTGGGGTCAAAACTCCTGAGCTCAGGAAAAGATTACACAGGGCATACTAGAGATAAGAATGAAGGAGGGAAATAACATTACTTAGAGGTGGTTTTGAGGGTATGGAGAGCTTGTCAAAGGAAAGAACAAAAAAATAAGAGAAGTCATATAAAAAGCATGAACCAAAATAATGTAGAGTCTACTGCTGTCCTAAAAAGTCTACAAGCTATTAGTATCCTGGGAAATAGTAGCCTCCTCTAATGTTTTGGGCAGGGGGGGACCTGTCAATAGTGTCTGATCTCCTAGAAAATATATCTGAGCTGCTGTTGAACCTCAGGAAAAGCAAATAAGACCCCTCTGTCACAGGGGTACAAACAGTTTGCTGAGTTTTAACACTCCCAGTAGCATCTCACTATCTTCCACTCATGGTAGGCACACTCAAGATATACTGAGCATATTAATTATCAAATGATTCACTAACCGATAGAAAAAGGATATTTATCCTGTATTTGTTTCCACCTAAATGGATTATAATACTTAATGTTAAATTAAAAAATACCAAAGAAACAAAATTAGTAGTACAAAATTTCACCTCAGAAATTGCTGCTGAACATTTGCCAAACAGCGAATGAAGCCCACTGCTTGGATTGCACATCATACTTCCCAGAGAGGCAACAGAAATGATTCAGTCTTAAGATAAACAGGGCCATCTGTATATCAGGAAAATTGGTTCATTTTAAGGAGACCTTAAGTTTTATATTCATAAAAGTAGCGAATAAGCTTTGATATTTTGCAGTCTTCTAGTACAGGAATGGTGTGTAGTGCTCACTGCTGTAGCTTAGTAGAATGACAATTGATATTACTGGACTGACAGAGGAAGAATTCCCTCAGTGAAAGCAATGTACAGAGCCACTGCTAGTTGCTCTATGCAGGTCTCTATACAAACTTTGGGGACAGAGGGACAACTGACAGAAACATCTGAAGTCCAAAAGGAAGCAAGGACTTCTGAGATGTATGCTATGATGTGCAGTTTTGTCTGCTACAGGCATACTACACACATTCCTAGACAGAAGGTTTGCCATAAACTAGAGTAGTTTCTAGTTTCTCTTTAAACAAAGTGATTCAGAACCTAGATGAGATTCTCCAGCTAGCTGCAGAAATTTCAGTCTTTTACTATGCTACAGAAACATGAGCCAGAATCCCACGCTGCTGTTTTTGAGTCTCAGATTAAAGAATGCTAATGTTTGCACCAAACCATTTTGACAGATGCAAATGCCATTAAAACATCAAAGGACTTGGAAACACACTTGAAAGCTTGGCCTTGCCCAAACTGCTCAGTGGAACCATTGCTAAGCACAGTTGTTGTCACGTTACCTGTACTAGTTGTGAGTACAGTTAAGCTATGGACAGATAAGGATGAACGATATTCAGCAAACTGAACTGAACAAACTGTCCTTCCCTGCAGAAAGGTCCTCCTAAGTTATCCTGTCTGATGTTCGTGGCAAACACACGATACAGCCTCTTTCACAGCTGGATCAAGGTCTATCTTGAAAACAGTAAGATTTCTTGCTTCCAGTAGTGATAGCTGTCAGAGCCCTACAGAATGGAAAATACAAAGTTGGAACATTTTAGCAGTACAGGACAACTGGTAAGCTACACAGCAAAATAAACCCAGCCTTGAAGGTACTGGCAAAACACTGCTTTTGTATCAACATGGGTAAAGCGTATCCTATGCAACTGAAACAATTCCTAGTAATAGCAACAAAACTGCACTTGTACATCATAGGGTGCTAACAACTTCTACCAACATGACTTCACCAGCCATGTCTGGCATATCTACAGCAGAAACCTGTGCCATGTATCCGGCTTCAATATTGTTAGTACCATCAACTGGAAATATGAATAAAGTATTGTGTGGTATCAACATATCATGAGATAGCAAATAAAAATAAAAAAAATCTTGAACTTGTTTGTCCTCATTTTGTGCTTTCAGAATGCATGCTTCCAGCCTTAGCTCCCCACAGCATTTTTTAGTTGTCTTACGACTCCAGTAAGGAGATTGATGAAAAAATGTGAAAAAAATGTTATGAGACTTGTAGCATAAACAAAAATATTTGACAATATTGCAATAATGGTATTTTGTACTGAAAACTGCAGCTAAAGAGAAAAGAGTCCATCCAAAAGGGATGTAGGGATATGTGTGGCAAAAACAGGTTTTGGTACAACCCTCCCCTAAACTTGCTTTTCAGGGAATGAACTGTTCTTTCTTGGAAATTTAATTGGTGAACTTAGATTGAAGAAGCACAATAAGACATGTTTGCTATTGGGAGCAAAAAGTATTAGACATAAATAAAATGTTATAAGCAATGTAAATGTGGGAAAGCACCAGCGAGGACCCCTTCCCTCTCCCAGTGGAAAAATAACTTCACACACCCAAAGCCACAGGAATTGTGTGGGTGCTGAATAGGAAGGTACTAATGCAAACACATGGAAAACTTGTTACTCACAGTGTAACGCCTGCATGGCCAACTGGCATAGGTTTATTGTGTGCATCACAATATTTTCTGTTTTTCATATAGTCCCACTTCCTAGAATCATGTGGTTATGTGAGAATTTTGGCTTACAATTAAGAAAAATGCATGTCTGGCCTTTACGGGTATGGAAAAGGCCTGAAAAAAACAGAAGGTATGACTCAAAAAAAAGAGATCTTGCTGCCTGGGTTTATCTTAGTCTTTTAAGCCAAAATGTTAAAGCTTAATTCCTGACTAATTAGAGCAAGGGCAACTCTCCCCTTCCCACCTAAACTGATTACTGTTTTTCAGCAGTTTGGGCTGATGACACTGAACTGATTTGCAAAGTATTTAGATCCAATCGAGTAAGCTACATATACCAGACACTAAAAGACTGACAGGAAAATATGCTGTGGTATAACTGGGTTAACAAAGATGAATAATCAAATTCATCAGACCCACTTTAGGTATTTGCAGATTTTCTTACAGTTCATCTGTTTATGGTCCAGTCCTAAGAAGGTGTAGAACTCCTTCTGCTGTTGCTGACTGTACAGACTACCCAACACCAGCTGGAATTAGGTCCTAATAAATTTAGATTAGGACTTGACACAATGCACTGAAATGCAGAACAGATTAAGGCAATACGCATCCAGGTTGCTTCCATCTTCTCCAGCGTGTCAGTGCGCACAGGACCATATGTGAGCCAGCTCAGGGAGCTATCTAGCCAAACAAACAAACAAACAAACAAACAAAAGAAAACCACAACCCAGAAGCTGGGGGAGGAAAAAAGAAAAGGTAAAAATGTCTAGTTTCCAGTCAGATTGGCTCCCTGAAGTAGCTGTACAAACCCCAGCAGCAACTGCAAGGAATGGATAGGAACAAGCGGCTGGATAAAGGGCTGGAGAGTGGGAAAGCAGCAACCTGGACTTAGACCCAAGTTATGGTAAAACCACACCCAGGATCTACGTGCAAGTCCCCAACACTCCAGCGTAGGTGTCTTGCTGCACATGACTGCCAAGTGCTTAAAACTAAGAAACAGGTGTACATTAGGGAGCAGACAAAAAAAAACATAAGTATGGGAGCATGGAAACTTCACATTTCCACTGCTCACCCTCTGCTAGCAACATTTTTTGCTAGTTTCAGGTTTGAAGCATGCAACATATGAAGCCGGATAGTTCTAATCACATTTACAACCATTTTCAAAGCAGCAGTTATTTCAGAGTTTAACATCTCCTTCCCTTGTTGCTGCCACTTACTGTACCATTCTGCTGGACCCAAATGCAGCTCTTTCACTCCTCAGTAAAGGACTACATCTAAAAGGACATTGTGTCAAAGCCAGAACAACCCAAAGGAGCTCCCTGTGAGCAATCTGAAAACAAGAAACAACAACAACAACAACAACAAAAAATAGATGCTAAGAAAAGCCCTGGAAGCTTCCTCAAACCCTTTGCGAAGTCTAGTAAGGAAATATTCCAAATGGAAGGAGAGGGAGAAGGCATTTTTGTGAACTTTTCTTTCAGAATGAACAGGGAAAAGTTGTATTAAGTAACGTTTTAAATGGTGTAACTGATGTACAGCAGTACTATGAAATGCTTTTTATAACTACTTTCACCAATTACCTTTACCTTACTTCAAAATTTATAGTAGTAATTACAGCTCATGATGCTGTAGTTAAAATTTAGCATTAGCTCCTAGTATTGTAATTAACACAGCATATTATAAAAATTAAAAACAAAACAAAAATCAAACAGCCTTGCAGGTACAACCTTAAAAATAAGAAATAGCACAACCAGATCAACAATACTGATGCTATTTTAGCAATATTTCCCCTTATATGTCAATGGGCATAAAATATGCCCTGATGCTTTCACATGCAGCACAGCTCCCAGTCTATATTACATTAAAGCACAGAATTTATACCAGCTTAGAAATATCACTAGCTTCTCTATCATGTACTAATTAAAGTATTTTTCCTACTTCAATAATTAAATGAGTTTCAACAAATAAGGAACAATTACAGATATTTTAATCCTTCCTCCCTCCGTTTTTATTTTTCTGCATCTGAATGAGGTGGCAGAGTCTGCTTCACATCATCACCCTTCAAGTCTCCATAAAATAGTACTCCTTTACAGCTCCATGGCTCTTCAGGTATTAGCCAATCAATTAAAATCCTGAGATTGCCCTTTGGCAGACTCTGAAGACATCAACTCTGACTCCTGACTGCCCTACAGTCTCTCTTTCCTCAGCCCTGTGGCACAGAAAACTACCTTTCTCCTCCCAGGCCCCACCCTACCAAAAGGAGATACAGAGGAGTAAAATAAGTACTGTGCCTTAAATTCACTCCAGGCTCACGACTTCAGTATGCTAGTGAGAAATCAGAATATGAGACAAATTGCTTCCTAACAGTCATCATGACTAATGGTTTAATAGAGACTTGATACGATTTCCTCTGCCTCTTTTATGACAACACGATCACACAATAATGTCAAGCTAAGGAATGCAAACTCCTCGATATGCTCGCATGCACCAACCTACGCAAGCGTGCATACTATATTCTAATTGGGCTTGTGCATACTTTAGTACGAATGAGGAGCTTCCCCTGGGAAGTTACAGGCAGCAGTTAAATGAAATCTAAGATTCAGCTCACTATCTTTCCCATTACCTGCAACATGCTTTGATCAGCAGGGCATAAATAAACCCATAAACATCCCATCTCTCCAAAGTTCAATGAGATACAGCAGAGTTCAGCTTCACAGGCAGCTCTCAGTCGTAACTCCTGACATTGCCCATCAGACTCACCTGCACGAGTTTATCAGACCCGGTGCAAGGCAAACTGCTCCACTGTGCTTAAGAGTCACTACAGGCAACAGCAAAGTGTGCAGTCAGGTATGATTGTTCTAGTTTGGGAAAGCTCAGAGCAACAGAGGTGCTTGAAGGGAGAAGGATTGGGAGGGTACAAGAAGAGGGTTTGGGGGAGTCCATGGACCGTGCTGATGATGGAGGGAAGAGTCAGAGCTCTCTTCCAAAATGCACTCCCGTACTGAAAATGGGTCCTCAGTCTTTCCTTTGCCAGACTTGGTGAACCTGGCTTTAAGCATGAATCTTTGCTGTTACTTAACCCAGCACCTTCCCTCTCCCATGTGTCACAGCGTATTGGTGGCCAGGCAGGGGCACAAGGTGAGCAACTTTTGCAAGGCTCCTGCCCAACAGGGCACAATGCAGAGAGATGAAGATGAGACAAGTCTGAAGACGAGGTCTCGCCCTTGCAGTGGGCTTAGCAAAAGGCCAAGGCAGCAGTCCTTTCTAAGGAGGGGCAGCAAAGCAGGACAGGAGGGTTTAACAACCCCAGTCCAGCCAGTGTTTCACGGGCAACGGCTTTGTCTTTGCTCTGTGTCAGATTCGACAGAGCTGACTGTTGTATCCGGCTATGACTCCCTGCCACAGGACTGAAGAACAGTGACACATGTCGTGATGTGACAGACCAACTCTGTCACCCTTAGCATTGCTTTACACAAGAGGTATGACCAGTCACTGTAGATCTGCTCTCAAGAAACAATCACAACAGACAAGGTGTGATCACAGCTATACCCACAGCAGGAATCATTAGTATTACTGCTTCTGTCTCGAACAGGGGAACACCCTGCACTCCGAACTTTTGTATATTCCTGCTCTGCTAGCATTTACCCTAACAGAAGGTGATAATGATGCACCCAAAAGACTGCTGTTTCAAGTCATGCCTCTACTAACAGTTGCAGCTGGTGAACAGTTAAACACAGTTGTTAAACTCAGAAATTTCAAGCCAGTAGGTCCACAAAGTACAACTGTGAACATCAGTAATACAATACAGGCTGAAACAGGAATGTGCACATTAGGATAGTAGGAGCTCTCCCTCCTTCAGTTCCCCACTATTGCCATTCATTAAAGGAAGAATCTACACATGGCTTAGATAATAAGCAGTTTTTTCAAGGCGAGCAAGAACTGCGCCTTTATCCCCGGACCTCACCCAGCAGAATTCCTAATTCAGGCAGAAACTGCTAGTCAAAGAGCCAGTCTGAGGGTCATCTCTGTAGCTGAGGTAACACTAACTCCCACCTCACAGACATACTCTGAGGATTAGTCAGTTCAGTGTCTGCTCAGCGCACAGAACATGCAAAGCCCTACTATGAACTCTGTATCTGACTGCTATAAGCTGTAAGTGAAGTCTCATTTAAACAATCCCTTCACCAACAAAAATGTATTAATTCTCCATTCTGTTTCTTCACTGTGTCTTTTGCCTCCAAGCTCTTCAAGATACAAAATGTGTTCCTAAGATATTTTCCTTTTGTGTGGCAGAGATGCTTAGTACACTCAATAGATACATTTTTCACACAAAGCATCCATAATTAATTGTTTCAGCTCATTCTTCTGGATCAGCATACTTGTACTATACTGATCTCGCTGTCCAATCAATGACAGCACCCGCCCCATAACCTCATCTGTGTTAGATGAGGTTATCCACAGTTGCCTATTTCTCACTGTGCCCATATTCACACAAGCCCCTTTCTACAACTCCAACAATTTTATGAGTTTAGGACATACAGCATCAGATATTTCTTGCTATCTCCGCCAAACCATTCTTGAAAACCAAGTCTTTACAAGCAAGTGCTTGAAATTAGGTGCATAGGTCAGGTCTCTCCTATGCAATTTTTTTTTTTTTAATCTCTTGGAAGAGAGCAAAGGAAGCTTGGGACTTTTTTTTTCATTCCTTCTGCTTTAGGAGCTTTCAGGTTACACTTATGTCCTGTTTCAAGCCTTCCCCTACAACAAAGACAGCTAGAGGATTTCTTGGATTAAAAACAAAACAAAATGAACAAAACAAAAAGCCACGAAAGTCCAACACTTCCCCTCCCACTGGTATTCTCACATAATCCATTAATTCTGAACCTGTGGCTTTAAGAAGCCCACAGACTGCATTACTGGTGATAAGAAAAAAAAAAATGTTGGCAACGTTGGAATCGTTCAGTCAGGCTATGCTTATTTAACTGTTTCTGAATGGATTCAGGTACTTAATTTTAGGAACCTGTTCTTAAACTCTTGGCTCAGGATTACTGCTTACCTTCAGCACAAAATCACAATTCCACCACGTCCCCAGACAACTACTGCAAGACAATACATTACTGAAGTATATACATGTTGGAGAGTTCTTCTGTATCATAACACTGTGCTTCTAAACTGTTGAAATTCAGCTTTATTTTCAGTACTACGTAGACTAATAAAGAAAACAAATAACCAAAAAAAAAAAACCACCATAGAACATGGTGTTTTTGCACATGCTTGCCTCAATACTTTTGTATTTGGCTCCTGCATCTGTTAGTACCCTTTTTTTTTTTTTCCCCAAATGCACTTTGTTCACTCTTTTCAATTGTCACAATCAAACTTTGTACAATGCTGTCCTTTAAATTAACTTATCAAAGGAAACGTGCTAGTAAAACATAATATATTTCAGAGCAGATTTGTGTTCATATTGCCTTGAACTTGAGATTTCTGTTAATGCCAGTTTTCATTGCACATGCAATCCATGAGATCCCATATTTTCTTGTTATGCTTTTTTCTTTAAAGCCATTTTGCTGTGACCATCAAAGAGCTAGAGTTGTTCCATATTCCCACTTTTACACTCCAGAGACTATTCTCATGCCTTTGATATCTCTATTATTATACACTCAGCATCCAAATAGTTCTATATGCAGCATCTTGTTTTCCTAAAGGAAAAGGGCTCCAACATGTCTGATAATACCCACTGGGCAACTCAGCTGCCATGATTTTTCTATACATGCAGCCACAATTTTAGACTGCTTTTTTATGGCCCTGACCCTCCCTTGTGCCTGGTCACAGCACACAGTACGGTGACATAATTGGCATGTCTGGCCTTGCTCTTCCAGCAAAAGGCACGCTCATTGCTCAAGTTGCTCATGCTCCTTTCTCTGCACCTCTCTAGAAGGAAACAGCTTGTTTTACTCATTGTGTAGAACAATAAGGTGGACTACACAAAGAATGTCAGAGGAAGGCTGCCTTCCCTGATGGCACAGGACACAGACAGACTGAAACGAGCTCTGTAGCAAGACAGCAGAAGTGCCCAAGGATGAGGAAGAGAGTGACAGCGCAGTAATGTATTCCCTGCCATTCAACACAGCACCACACAGACAGTGTTAAAAAGGTATTGGGTGATTAGAAGGGTGTACCAATCTCTCTAGATCACTTGTGCTTTTAAGAAAATACACAGACCCGCAATTTGCTATAAAAATAAGGGTACTCCCACTTCTTTTCACTTGTCTTCCCACAGCAACCTCTCTCTGCCCCACGAGTTTTTTTTATAGCATAGAGTCCTAGCAGGGCTGTGCACTGTACTGCAGCCTTCTCAGTGCTACCCCCAACGCCCATCCTAAGTCTCTTCTTGCCTACATCTAAAACAAACTTTTCCAGCAGAAAACACCTTTCCTGGGGAGCTGTAGAAAGTGAGAGAGAAACATATCACTAGAAACACCCATAAGATCCATCGGCTATACTGTACTCAGCCTGAAACCTGAAATACTTCCATGTGCAAAGCGAGTTACAGAAAAAGAGACGCAGAGAGGCAAGAGACAATGGTAAGATTTATTTGAGCCATGTACGATACCAACAATCAGGACCTAACCCTTGCTGTTCTATCTATTGCACAGGGAGACACCGTCCCTGTCCTGCAGGGCTGGCAGTACACCTGGAACATCTGTTCTTCTATAAATCCAGAGGCGAAACAGACACACACCACACCTCCTCAACTTTGCTGCTATGCAACCTGACAGTCCTCACCTGTAAACACAGATAGTGATCTCCGAGTACTTTAGAAAGTAGGTTGGCTCAAATGTTGCAGCTAGATTACATTTCCAGGGCTAGAGTTACCCTCAGACACCTGTACTGTGGAATACCTACAGTACAATTTGTGTGTCTAAACAGCAGCTCAGGCTTAATCCATGCCAAAAGGATTTTGCTTACAGCCCAGACCCACTAAAGACACAGCTACAGCATCAGAGCTTTGCTAGGCACCAGTATGGCTGGGGCATCCTTCCCCTTCTCCCATGCAATGAGGTATACCAGCAAACCTGTACTCTTACTGGTGTACCCTTACAAAGTTTCCACTAGCACCTCCTCACAGGCCAGGAATCTCTAACAAAGATGTAAGGGTCTAGTTACGAATTATGCTATTCAAAGAATGTTTGCAGGCACTTTTGATGATCAGACCTGTAAATTTTTGTGAATATAAAGGGTACATACCATAAAACTTACACACGATGATTTTTTGTAGCTTCCCAGCAACGAGGGCAAAGCATCTTCTTGCCAACTCTGCTCCTATTAGTTTGTATGTGTTAGTTTAACACTGGTTTGTGCATCTATTTCTACCATTAAACGAATATGCAAGTATGGCCATTGCAGCCACCTTGTGGCAGCGCCAAACAATGATCATGTCCAACAGGTTACAGGTCTGGTCCCAACCCATCTCAGGCCTTGCGCCACACATCAGTTGATTATCTCAGGGCTTCTGCAACCTAAAAGAATTGTACCTGACATGACCAGGATCTTCTGCTCCCTCAGGCAGAGACACTTCCTGCTTTGAACTGAAGAGAATTTCACATATCCTTTAGAAGTCTTCTGTGATGACACAGCTCCAATGGTCATTTCCTTTCTCCCTCCCATATACACAGGATTTTGAGAACTCTTTTTTTTTTTTTTTTTTTTTTTTTGAGTGGGGGTGGGAGGGGGCCACCATTTGTGAGGAGTATACTCTTCAGTCTTGTGAACCAATTTTTCCACTGATAGGACAGCCACCTGGAACACACATGCATGCTTCCAACTCCCCATTTCATCTACTATGGGGAAGGAACCTGAACCCCAATTTCTAACACGAGGAAAACACTGTAACCCTAATCCCTCCCCTCTAGACTGGAATATTTTGAAATCTCAAACTCTACTGTTGGATTCTTCAACGCAGCAGCAGTCATTTCCCACCTCTCCTCAGAGGTCCCCAGAGGTCCTCCCCACAAGTCACACACTGTGCAAGGCTCAACCCCACCAGCACACGTACGACTGTGCTCTGCCTACAGGTGGCACATGCAAGGGACCACCAAGTTTGTGAATCCCACCAGGCACCTCAGCATGACCCAGATAAGGATTTGGGAAGTTTCATGTATACTCTGTAGCAGGAACTCCAGTGCTGGATGATCTCTAAGCATCAACAAGGCCAGGTCTCACACACTGAGAACTTGCATGCACATAAACATTCGATTTGAGACTACAAAGAGGTAGTTTGATGTCTATTTTCGCAGCTCTAGTCATCACATACTTACGTGACTTACTGCAAATAGGATACAGTCTCAGGAAGTTAATTTATGGCCAACTCTGCTTTAATGCAGTATTCTCTGAGCAGCAGGTTCATGCATTTCCTCCCTCTCCAGTTCACTTCTCGTTTACTATCCAATTACTGTTTCTATAGCCACTCCTCCTCAACCTCTGCTCGCATCAAAACACCCTCTATTTTGTGTATATCTACATATGTGTGTCCATTTACATACATATACTTGTACACATGTCAGGGTAAGCATCTTCCCCCTTCCACATTTTTCCCACTATCAAAACCAATAGCCCTCCCATTGACTTTGCACTGAACTCTCACTAAAGTCATAGGGATTTCTTCTTTGACATTATCTAGCTGTAATCCGACCCCCAAACTGTAAGCTCAAAACCAGTCTTCACCACAAGATCTGTTCTACAGCCCCTGCAATATGCAGTGTTGCATTTGATGGAACAGTGTTTTAAACAGTAGATGGGGAATAGGTTTTGTCCCAGCAAACTATCTCCACCAGAAGATCAAGAAAGCTGGAATCATTTGTTAATGGAAGAGACCAGGTTAACGCTTTCCCAGAAGGGGCACCCCACCTGCTCAGACATTGGAAACCACCAAGAACTTCACATCTAGAATGAACAAAATGTTAGCAAGCAACTTTTCTGCACTGATGAACATTTCACGGGTATCGGTATGTCATGGCCAAGGCACAGACCGTCTTTGTACGTTACATGCTCTTTTCCACACCAAGTCTAACTTCAGCACATGCTTCTTGACCATAGACCTGAACTCAGCTGACCTAAACCCAGCTTTTCCAGGTCATGCAACCGAGTTATCCTGGGCTAATGAGCAAATCAGGGCAGCTGTTCTCACATACCTGCTTTAAAGAGAATATAAAAAAAAATGGCTTCCACGAAGATTTAAGGGAAGGTGTGTTTGTGACAACTACTGTACCTCAAGCCTTAGTTTCACAAGCCCTCTAAGCTTGTCATAAGCTGACACGGCTGCCAAAAGGAGTCCCATCCCCTGCCCTCCTTATTCCCACTCCCACACTGCACTTTCTCTTCTGGCATATAAACATGTGTGTGGCCTCACAACAAGCCAGGCTGGGGAACTGACATGGATGACAAAGGGTAGGCACGACAGCTTCTTTCAATGGCAGTGCCAGCTGAGAGGACTTGTGCAACCACAGCCTGTTTACCTCAGCCCAGAAACACAGGAACTAAACGTGCGATTCCCTCTTGCATCTAATCCAGCAAAGGGATGGGCTGCTATCTCCACGTCTCTCATGCCCAGCCACAAGCTCCTCTTCTGCATTAGACCTAGCACCACCTGGCCACAGAGTCATTTTTTTGTTTGGGGAAGGGGGTTAATTTTCAGTTGGAGCAATGATTGAACTGATTCAAGCCTGCTCGATCACCAGATCTGATACAAAGGAAGTGTTAGGAGCTTGCAGGTAGGACTGGATGAGAGGAACTGGATCAGTCCTTCAGCAGTAGCCTGTAGTTACACTGGATTAAACACCATACAAAGCCACACTCCAAGCAATTACAAGTTATTCAACTCCATTTCTCTGAAATTCCCACCTCAGCACAGTCTCCACAGCCAGAAGCACTTAGCTGTTGCTGTAAATCACACCATCATCCCATGACTACAGCTCCATGACTGTCTATTGCCAGAAGTAAGAGGTTAGCACGGATAACAGCTGTAAGCTTGCAGTACAATAGGCCACCTTTTTGCTGGAATGTGTCATCCTGGCAGCAACAGGCTCTTTAATCTGGCACGAAGATTCGTAACAAGACTTTGTGGTTAGGAACCAGGCTGGACAGATTCAGATAAGAAATTAGCGAGGGTAATCAGGTATTGGAATAATTTACCTGGGGAACCAGTGTAGTCTATCACTTGATATCTTGAAATCAAGACTGGATACTTTTCTAATATAATTTTGAATTTGATGCAGAGAGAGATAACCAGCTGTGAATGTAAATACCTGCCAGGGGTCAGAGTAAGGCATATGCCCCCAAATGCTGATACTATGAACATCCACCATACGATCACCTCGCAGAAGAGGGAAACAATTTCTCTCTGTATGGCCCAAGTGCCACAACAATGGAGCACAGCTATACTTGCACTGAAGTCACTACTAAGTACTTCATTAAAAGATATAATGGGAGTTCAGTGAAGAGCTGCAGAGCTGAAAGGAATTACAAAATTTATCAGGCACGACTATTAAAATAAGCTAACTATCTATAATTTAGCTGAACAGTACCTAGTAAGCAAACATCAAATTGGAATGATACCAGATTACAGAAAGCATAATAACTCTTAGAATCAAGTATTCATGGGAAAAAAAAAAATTCCAATTATGAATTTGAATTCCTTTACCAACAGCTTCTTAAGTTTTGCCTGGAATAGCCATGGAGACTGAACATAACTTACACAAATACGAACCAAATAAAGCAGCCCATTTTGCACCAGACTCCAGAGTAGAGTATATTAAAAATAAATAAATAAATAAAGTCCATAGAAAAATTTGGCTCTTTACCTCTAGAAGGCATTTGAAAAAAAGCAACCTGTAAGAAAAGAGAAGACTCAAGTAACAAGAGCAAGAACATCCACCTAAATTTAACAGGATGAAATAAAACAAGGCCCAGGGAACAGACTCCTACCAGTGAAGTCTACCAGGATGTAGGAGAGGTTCCCACAGAAAGCACCCAACTCCCACTGTTTCAGACAGTGAGAATAGAGGGCTTCAGCAGGAGCACCAAGCTCAGGTCTAGTCCCCTACTGTCACTAGCAACTACAGCATATAACCCCACTCACAGATTTATCAAGACCACTGGGCTGCTGTACAGATAGCATTATAAATACTACCCTCAACCATGAACTGGCAAAATGAGGTTCTACACGGAAGCCAGCTGAACTGTTCCAAACATTAACAATAATTGAGAATTAAGAATAACTCAGATTTGAAACAACTTCAAACCTGATTTACAGATGCCTCCTCCTCACCCGATTCAGCTGCACTTCTGAAATCTGGGTCACCCCTACATTATCCTTCCAAACCAAGCCACCTCCCTCCCATGCAACCCTTTAAAAGGACTCTGCCCTTATCCAAGCCATCTACAACAAGCCATTTAGGTAATAGCAAACTTCAAAACATCAGCGAATCGCATCACAAAACTTCAGTGGCATGTTACAGACATGGCTTGGTCAGTGCAGAATGGGCAAGCGGTTCAAGGACAAGGCATCAGCATCCACATCTAGCAACTCCTTGGCAAAGCCTGCTACAAGCCTTTTTTCCACAGATGATAGGGGCTCAAATCTCCTTCCCTGGCCCTGTATTCCCTGCCAGGTTTGATTCAGGTCTTATCCGACTTCTGAAAACAGATGAAAGCATCAAGCACATAGATAACACGAGTGCTGGGGTGTGGATAGGTCAGGCCACAGCCGTGGGAGCTCACAAGTCCCCCAGCAGGTTATCTGAGGCACCAAGGTTGCCACCAGAGCTGCTATGGCAGCCAGGGCTCCGCAGGGGCCACAAAGACGAGAAGGGAAGTATGTAGCAGGCAGGTATCTCGCCTTTCATTCCTCTGTGACAGGCTATAAAAGTCACAAGACGCCAGCGAGAGAAGCAGGGAGGAAAACAACAAGGTGTCCAGAGTTCAAATGCAGCCCTGAGATGCCGGGGCCTCTGCCCTCGGCTGGAGCCGAAAGCCCAGCGAGCAGCGTGTGACCTCGCTCCCGTGTGTGAGGCACCGTGCTCGTGGGGGAAGCCGCTGCGACTGCTGGCAGCCGAGCCCGGGAGCGGGCCCATGCTTCAGGCCCTACCTGTGAGGGGCAGGAGCGGGAGGAAACGGCGCTGCGGTGGGGCGCCGCCAGCCTCGCGGCCCCCCGAGGGCCCGCCCCGCGCTGCGGTCGGCGGAGGGGCGCCCCTTTGTCGCCGTCCCTGCAGGCACCGGCCCGGGGCGGGGGTCCCCCCCTCCCCGGCTCCTCGGGGTTTCTTTCCCCCGACGGCGGCGGCCCCGCACCCGCCCGCACCTGCGCGCC
>VXAL01001563.1:39771-71005 GCA_013399475.1 Chauna torquata | reverse complement strand
TCCCCCGCCGGCGGGCGCGGGGCCGGGCGCGGGAGGGACGGCGGTGGCCGGGCGAGCGGCTGGCCCCGGTTGGGCAGAGCCGCCGTGCCCGCACACGGGAGCCATCTCGGCGTCGGGTTTTACTTCACGTTTGTTCGCAGCAGGGGCAAGGAGGAGCGCTCCGCTCCGGGGTTTGGGGTGGAAAACGCGCTTAATGATTGCTTAACCTTGAAAGCGCCAGCAGAGCGGGTATACCTGGCCCCCATGATCCAGGTCCCCGAGCTGGCCCCAGAAACAGACGGACTACTTTATTATGTTTTTGGTTTGTTTTGTTTGCCCCAAACACTTCTTCATTACGTGAGTCGCTCCTCTTCCTGCTCTTTAAGGTCAGTCCTTATTTTTGCATGCATAAACCCATCTGCTCTGTATTTCTGCCACTCAACAGGCAGCTAGGGTGTTAAGGAAAAGCACCAGGTGTCAGAAGAGTTGTCCTTATAACGTGGGGCAGGGTTCAGCCTCTGCAGCGGCAGACCTCAGAGATCCCAGCATTATGTCCTGGATTGTCAAATAAGGGTAAGTGAATTAAATAGCTGGATTCAGAAGAAATTGAGTGGTATTTCAGTAGAAAAACTCTAAGTTCTACCAAAAGTCTGAATCCACAACAACTGTTCTTAGACATCCTGTCTTCCCAGGTACACAGGTAAATATCCCAAGGAACCCTGGCTGCATAAAAGCTTTCTCTGGTTGTTGTGCTCAGCTGTGTACTGGAAAGGGACAGCATATCAGTTCCCAGTAAAAGAAGTTCTGTCCCTCTCTGCCAGCTTGACTGTAGCCATAGGGACAGACAGTCTGTAGGGAGGTTTCCTCAACTTGGCGGAGTGGGACAGAGGCCAGCAGAGAAAAGACATAAATAAAGAGAGAGAAGAAAAGGGGAGGATGACTAGATACAAAACATCATGAGTTTGGGAGTAGTAGGACAAAGTGAAACAGCACTGATTTCAGCCATTCTTTACCCTGTGCCCAGAAACAGCTTATTATTGTGATCATAAATGAACGGGCAAAATTGGAAAATTTGGGTTTTTCATTCCATGACAAAATAAACAGAGTAGGTTTTATTACTTGCTGCACAGATGCCTGGATTCGCTTAAATGAGTACAGAATTTAGTGAGAATTCCCTTTATTGCAGTGTAGATCTTTTTTCACAAAGAATGCCAAGGGAGCAAAGAATTACGCTTGACAGGTCAGTGAGGAAGGAATTACCTGTATTACATTTTCTATCTCCTTGAAGTGATATCCATTGCCATCTCTTCCCTGAATCTTTTTTCCTAATCATTTCATGAGGCTTGCTGATGTCTATCCACCAGGACACTCTGGAACAAAAGAGAATGGGGAGCTTGACCGAACCACCAGAGAAACCCTGTAGCCCACACCCAGCCATTCCTCAACTCTCCTTTCTCTGTGTGACCTGTGTGGGATCTCCCAGGCAGGAAAATTCCCCCCAGAAGTGGCACACTTAAAGTTCTACCCAGCCAGTGACAAAATTGTACTCGTGCTTGCTGCTGCTTTCTGATTCAGCTAATGCTTTCCTTCGTTTGTGTGAATGAATAATTTTATCATAGTGGAACAGCTTCTGCAATTGATACTCCTATTCCACATCATTGCATTTACAGTCAGCTGGGAGGAAATGGACGCTTCAAATTCCCACAAGCCAAGAGACTGGGGAAATCAACTCTGGATCGTGTGTCTCATGGGTTGGTGCACAAACCTCTGGGCCATTACGTAAACAGGTGATGCTTCTTTCCACTGCATTTTATAAGCTCCTAGCAGCTGGGGATCCTCACTGGGAAGTGGCACCTCTGTCATGCAGAAAAGGATGATTTATTATCTAAGAAGGGCTTAACCTTTACCCTCCCCTTGGCACCTCCATCAGCTCCAGAGGCACTTTTCTTATTTGCTTTTGTGAATCATATCCTGAGGTACATTGCTTTCCCTGCCCATTGCACAGGGAATTTGAGTGCCTAAGTTTTCTTCATGTATTACCTAGGGTGAAAAAGTGCCTAAAAGTCATAACATGCAGCTCTTGGTACCACAATCCCTATGTCCTTCTGTGGGACAGCTCTCCTTCCCTAACTCAATGGGAAATGGGCTCCTAACTTCTGTGTGGACCCATCAAAATTCCTGAAATGCCATTAACGTACTTCTTCCACCAGCGGCATGGAGGAAATCTCAGTGGAGGTGTGCTACAGACTCACAGAATCGCTGGGATTGGAAGGCATTTCTGGAGATCATCTAGCCCAGGCTTCCCACTCAGAGCAGGGTCAACTGGAGGAGGCTGCTCAGGGCTGTGTCCAGTAGAGTTTTAAATATCTCCAAGGGTGGAAACTCCACGAGTTCTCTGGGCAACCTGTGCCAGTTTAACCACTCTCGTGGTGAAAGAAAGGGGGAAAAAAAGAATGTTTGTTTAGAACATTTGCACATCTGGAGCACCACATACTGTGAGCAGGAGAGGTCCTGTCCCGTGCTGGCAGTACTCCCCTTTCTTTAGGAGGATGAGCTACAGCAAGCCAGTATTTTTGGCCAGTAGAGCCCACAGCTGATGGGCTCTGTGATGAAAGTCGAGAGCTAGCATTAGTGGGAAACAGGACAAAGAGCAGCACAGAGGAATGTGCCAGGTGGATTGGGCTGCACCATCTCCTGTTTCAGTCCTCCAAATGCTGGACCGAGCCACCTGAGTACCCAGCATGTTTTTTTTCCTCCAGGAAAAAAAAAAAAATACAGCGTGTCCCTTTTCCTCCTGCACCTTATTCATTGTTTGCTGTCAGTGGTTAGCGGAGTCCTAGAGTTAATCTGGCGCAGTGCATTTCCATAGACCCCTCTCCAGCACACTGAGAAATGGAGAGTCTTCGAGACCTCAGCTCAGTTTTGGTGACACAGATCCCATGCTCTTGTAGGTTTTGTAGGTGCTAGCACCTTTATGAGCTAGAGCGAATGCTGGAATAAAAGAGGAAAAATTGTCAGAATTTGTCAGCTCACTCAGCTTTTTTGTTATTATCTTGAATACAGTCTTAGTAATATTGGCAGGGGTTGTATCTAGATTCCTATAGCCATCCCTTTGCGTTCACTCTGGCAGGGCAGAAAGGATGTGATGGAATATTAAGCTGTTTCTGTATGTAAACCATCTCTCAGAGATACAGGTTTGAGTATCCCCACTTCCGATTCAGGTGCGTGTCATGCTCTGATTTTCATACATGACAGCAGCTAGGAAGGAGCAGCATTTTGAGCTTTTGTTTCTTTGCTTACTTTTACAGTAGTTCTTCATTTGTGGAAATGGATTTTGGCTTGTGTTAATCTGAGAATCTGCTTCAATTGCAGTTGTGGATACAGCTCTAATAGTGAAAGTCTAGTGTTGTCTGGCAGAGCTCTCACTTATCCCAGGAGTTCAAGAGACAATAAACTTCACATCGGCCAGTACCGGTTTCTGGGATCTTTCCTGAAATTCGTTCCAGCATATGTCCAGGGATAGGTAGCCATGACAGAAGGGGTTAGGAAAATACATAACTGGGTGATAAGGCTGGAGATGCTCTCCTTTGTGAAACTAGTTATAAAACCAGATTAATGAAATGACCTGAGTTAGTAACAGTAGCCCTGAGACAATAACCTGTATTGTCAGAGAGCATGCACATTCCGAGAAGAGCAGTCACAGACTGAAATGGGCTTCCCCATTTCATTCTCCAATGCTTTCTCTGCTAGGAATCCCAGACAGTTAGCAGTCATCAAATGACCTGTACGCAGCACTGTGCTCTTACAGAATAAAACCAGAAGCAAAATAGTCCACTTAAACTATATGTCTTTGTTGTCTTTGTTCAGCCTCATCCTTTTTTTTCCTTACAAAAAGTGATAGGGACTCTTTGTCCTAATGGATACCTACACATGTGCCATGAAGTGATAGTTTTATGTCACGAAGAACTATGTAGCAGTTACTGTGAACATCTATGTTGGCAGGATGGATTAAAAAGTAGTGGCCTGTTTATTGTGTTATAGAAATTTCTTCTAAAATAGTAGCAGTGGTCTTGTCGGATGTGCAAACAGGGCCATTGTCCTAAATGGGTTACTTGCTAAACCCCACTTTCTTACAGGTGCTGCTGAGAAACTTTAAACAAATAGACAAGACTTCATACTCACCATCAGAGACAAAGTCTGCTATTAGAGGTAGAAGGGTAAGGGTTCAGCTGGAGTCTCCTGCGTGTCAGCCTCAGAAGGTGGCAAAAGCATATTTTTATTTGCGTGCATCGACTTGGCCCTGGTGTTGCCCAACAACTCACTTGATTATAAGCTACTGACTGCTTTAAAAGGCAAAAAGGTGGTTCTTGCTTCGTGCAAATAGACTGGGGCCTGGTGGAGGCTGAGGAGATTTCCCGGTTACAGTCATATCTGCAGCTCTTGCAGTGCAATCCAGATGGATGTCAAGAAAAATGACTGCTTATGCCAGGGCTTCAGAAGGGTGTTGGCTTCACATGTGCAAATGCTGGTTTCCTTGATCTTTCCTGATTTTGCTTGATTTGGAGCTAGGAATGTAGCAAAAGCAGACAAAATAGCATCAGCTGTTATTACTCTGCTGAGGGTGCAAATATTGTCAGCTGGGCGGAAAGCATGGCAAGCCACTGTGAACTGTTCAAAACAGTAGGTTAAAAAAGAAAAAAGAAAAAAAAAGAAATCCCCACAACATATCTCCTACATAGGATTTCATATGATTAGTTACAGCAAAATGCAACCCAAAACTTCACATCTATTTTCTTATATATTGTTTTAAAAGACGGAATAGCTTAAAGCTTAGTCTAATTCAATTAAATATCCTTTTAATCAAGATTAATAAAATATGGACTTGAACAAGTAAGCTCCTTTGGGTAAATATTGAGGGGGGGAACGGAACTATACCTATATGGGGTATATTCTCTGAAAAAATTACCCAGCCTTTGATGATACATACTGTGGTCAAAGCAACCTGGTTCCTGCTATCTAGAAGTATTTGATAGCTTAGTGACTGCATTCCAGTGAAATAGTAATGAGCTTTTAAATTTTTAGGAACATTTTCCTCACCCAAAATTGCAAAAGTTACATTTGATATACCTAATGCAATATGACATTGCACTCCTTCCTGTTGAGTATTGCTTTTCAAGCCCTATTCTCACCTAATATATGGATACCTATATGGAAGTGTTTCCACAGCTAAATAATGTAAGTTTGGGATATACTTTATTTCCAAAATGTAAACCTTCAACTAGTGCAAGGAAAAAATAGTTTAAGACCAAGAACAGCAATGAAGGCATTCCCTGGCACTTCACTCTAAATATCAGTATAGGTGTCTTTCATTGAGTAAGATTATTACAGTCATTCCTGGTCTGTCTGCCATGAATGTCAGGAGGTCCATGGGCTACCTGAAAAGGGTCCACTAAAGGTAACTAAGAAGTACAAGGCAATATCTGTAAACAAGGATCCTAAAAACAAACAGTGCCGCATATTACTAAGATGCCTCCAAAAGGACAGAAACACATTACGGAGACAAGTTCTGTACAGGGGAGTGAGGAGTCAGAGGAGAAGAAAGATAGGAAAGCTTTTTATGGGCTTGCCTTTACTCCATCATCAAAAGCGTTAATTCCTGGGAATCCAGAGTGCACAGCATTGGTCTCACTATCCAGGAATAACATAAATGAATTTTGGAAAGGCTTAACAAAAGCTAATTACGCAAACATTCCCAAACAACTGTTCCTTTATGCCAAATGACATAGGCAATTTCTAGCTCAGTTAGAGTTTTGAGGAAATCTTTCTCCCCACTGGCATGCTACCTGTAAAGGACACTGGTTATTGCTTGCTCCTGGCAGGTGTCTCTTACAGGCTGAAATCCTACAGCACAGCTCCCAGGGAAGTTTTCGCAGGCCAGTGGTGCAGCTCTGTTTCCTGCAGTGCTCTCAATTTTTGCATTTGGGATTCTGAACTGTAAGAAGCATGCAAAAAGCCATTTTTGTCCCAAATCCTTTGGTGATTTCAGATACAGCCTTCAAAGATCTGTGGCAGCATGGCTGAGAACAGTGTGGGCTGCAGCACAGGGGCAGGGGTGAGGTGTGTGGGGAAGGTTCCTAAGGATATTGTAAAGTCTGGTCCAGGCAGTGAGGCTGTGGTGATGTCTCTGCAGCTGTCTGACTGGGATCCAGTTCTTAAGAGTCCCATCCTGAGTGTTGCTTCTCTTGAACTGCAGACTAATTAGGTGACAGCTTTACTTTTATGTGCTAATTTTCTTCTGGGGCTTCATCCAGAGCTGAAGCAACCTGGCTGTAATTCATAGACTCAATACATTATAGCTGTTGTTTCTTCTTGCTGCTTCTGCAGGGCTCTTGATCCTCGATTTAAGTATTAAGTCCTCCCTGCAGACCAGCTGGGTGAAGGACCTCTGAACTTGGCTTCTTGGGATGGAGGGGGTCTGTGGAAAATTTTGCTAGCAGGCCCATCGATAAACCGGCAAACTGGAATTTGCCATGTCATGCCCAGCCACCCTGGTGGCAGGAGAGGGGCAGGGGGGACAGCTGTGCAGATGATTGCCTGAATTAGACCCAGCTAAATCCCCATGCAAGCATGAATCAGAGACCTAATGCTATGTCTTGGTGCAGTTAATTGTTTCCCGTTCCACACCGTACACACGTCTCTCTATCTCTCACCTACACAAGCAGATAAGTGCTGGATCAGATTCTCTAACGGCCTTGACCTTACATGGACCTCACACACTGATATTTTCCCTCCTTCCTGAGGAGTGAAAAAAGGCCTAGAGAGGATCAGTGACCATGGCCATTTTTCTCCCTTCCCGTCCCCCAGGATTCTTTCAGAAGTCCAGCAGAAGGCTATTGGGGCTCTTGAAAAACTTCCACTCCACTGCCAAGGCAAGAAATTCCTTGGAGTCTTCCCCTGTACTTTTCTCATATATATGGGTGTTTGAGGCAGTAACTCGTTAGGTGCATGTCGATGACACTCTGAGTCCGCTGTAAAAGGGATGCTGACAACAGATAATCCATTTGCTGCCAGAACAACTAGGAAACTTCTCCCTCCTGCTCTCTTTATATTCAAGTAGGTCTGTTATCCTGAGGTCAGCTGTGAGCCCTAGAAATAAATTACTGTAAGAGAAAGGTGGGATACCAAGTCATACCACTGCAGGTAATTTTGTGCTAGCCAAAGCTGCTCAAACCGTGAACTCTTGTTAGGACCTCAGCAAAATCCAACATGGAAAGCGAAACTGAAAGGAGAAGCAAGTTGCCGGGGAGAGGCTTGCCAAATAGCCCTATGGTTCAACCTGAAAGGGAGGAACATGCTGCGTAGGAGCTCGATACAGAAACCATTGCACATGCACGCATGCAGGTTTTTACCCAGGCAGGCAGCTGCAGTGCATTAGTGTGTGCAGCAAAGGGAGGAGGATGGCATTAAGCCTTCCCCTGCACTCAAAACAGCAGCGTTGCCTCTACCTCAACTCCATCCTCAACTCGTGCCCATTCCTGGTCACTCAGAAACCATGGTGCTAAGAAGCTGCTTCTTCCTAGCTGAGATCCTCATGCAGTAATGTCCATCTAAGTGTTGTCGCTTGTATAGGTCAGTGTTGCTCACGACTCAGACCAGCCCTCCACTTTCCTTCCTTCTGTTGGCTAGACACAAAATCCAGCCCACAAACAAATTTATCTGTCCCATGCATCTATAAAGATTATTCCCAGTTAATTAAAAAACTGTGCGCAGAAGTCCCTGGCTTGTATTAAGAGGATCTTGACTGGCTGTAAAGTCAAGCGCTTAAAATTACAGAAATTCAGAAATCTTCCTGCAACCTGGATGAAGGGCTTGCGGGGGTTTTTTTGGCATTTTTGGTGCTTATAGTTATGCATAATAGTGTTGTTTTTAATGACATAAACACATTAATTTTCATAAGCTTAGCTTTTGCAGAGGAGAACAAACAAAGCTGAAATGTGCCTTACTCCCCACTCCGTGTGCTTGCATGAGAGGCGTCCTTGAGGTGATCTCTCAGCTTCTGTATGTAATAAAGTAGTGCCCTCTATTGGGAAGCTGTTCCTGGCACTGCCTCCTCCCTGCAGTCAGATGAGGTAGCATTAAAGCAAATATCATACTTTCAGGTATGTTCCTGTATATTGGTGAAGCAGGTTGAAAATTTTTTCCTCCCTGGCCACCGCAGATATTTTTTGTTAGGTTTGGGCAAGCAGTTGCACTGGATTACTATTAAGGCTTTCTGCGAGAGTGTCAAGAAAGACCTACCATTTGATTATAGTTTCTGCTTTTTAAAAATAAAGCCTCTCTGATTTTAGCCACAGAAGAAAGCGAGAGCCTCTCTTTCAGTTTGGTGCACATGAGTCATGCTGCCTCACATCAGCAGTGAGATGGGGCTGCAGACTGGCTGCTTGCTCTGTGTCTGTGGATGGAAAGATCAGCTTTGGCCTAAAGAAACTGTCCTTAAGAGGGGTTGTTGGGTACAGGAACCAAATCCTTCTGTATGGGATACCCTCTCCTGTACACAATGGTTTATTTCTCCCATTCCTGACAACAGGAAGAGAAATCATTCTCCTCTGGGCTTGGCCTGATCCCTCTTCCTCCCCTATTCTACCAAAGCAGGGCCAAGGTTGGCCCTTTGTCTCCCACCCTGTCCTGCCACCCTCAGCATACAATCCTAATCATACATCAATGAATCCTCATCCTGCTCCAACCATTGGAATGAGATTAATGCTATACTTCTCCAAAACATCTGCACCATGTTGGCACAGCATAATGTAACTTGGCAGGATCTACCTTGAGAGCACAGTGCCAGTCACAGACGTCTTCTGTGGGACCAAACCCTTGCTCTAACCCAACTCTCACCCAGTGTTTGATCCTTAGTATCAGTGACCTTGTTAGGCCTTGAAAATACATATTCTTTTCTGGCTCATGGTAGCGCAAGACCAAAACCCAGCTACGCCACCAGTGCTGGCTTTCCTGAAGGCCCCAAACTTAACATTAATCCTTTAATAGTCCACACATTTAGTAATAGAAAAGTGAGCACATGTTCCTGAAGTCACCTCCACAATGTTGGCCCAACGTGCTATCATCCATAAAGCTGCCAGGGACAACTTGTAGAAATCAATTCAGGTCACACATCATCTCCTGCAGGATCAGCTCCTGGCCTAGTCCACAGATTTCATCCAGCTCAAAATCCTAATGCCAGTCAGTTCCTTATAGTGTGTAAGATGTGCTGCGCCACAGTATTACCAGTCCTAAATCTTCCAGGACCAGTGTTTTGACAATAAGTCTTAAGGGAAGGGTTGAGGAAAAGTCATTTAGTCCTCCTAGATAAATACACGACAGTTCCAATATTAGAGCTACGAAAGGCAATGCTGTGATATGGATATGGTACATCAACTCCTTTATATTCTTTCTTCTAACCCTATCTCTCTCTAGCCCAGCATTTTATACCAGCAGAAGATTCCCAATACGTCTCACCCCCATACCTCAGTCATGGAAAATGAAACCTTTTCCATATGATCGGTGGTAAAGGTTCATATTTGGTGAGTGGTCAAAGCAGAGCTCTCAGATGTGAGCTTCCAGAGAAATACAGCCATCCACACAGGGGTGGGTAAGTATCATTTGTCTGGAGCTATGATGCTATTGTTGGAAGGGCAGACTAAAGCGGGATTGTTTCATATAAGCAAAGGCACAGTTTTCATGAAGCAAGCTTTTGTCCTTAACTCACAAAAAGGGCCTTTTTGTGATTCACACAGTGTGATATTTTTAGTTTTCTTTGCATTTAATTAAGAATGGCACAAGAATAATACTGCAAATAAAACATAAAAGCAGAATGACCTTAGAAAAAGAGTGCTTTTTCTACCTTAGAAAAAAAAAAGATACATGACATTGGAGGCTTAGATTGTAAACTGGCTGAGGTAGGGACCACATCTTTCTCTTGTGCTTGTTGTGCATTTGTCTCAGTGAGACTCTCATCTGAAATTATCACATCCCCTTGGATGGATGAATTGCAGTCCCCAAACCATCAGAGAGAAAAAAGAAGTGAAGACAAAAAAGTTTTTCAAAGGTTAGCTTGTCAAAAGTGTAAGTTGGTGGATAGGAGATCTAGATATTTGAGTTCTGGCAAGGGACAGAAGGTGAGGGAAACAAACTGTGTAAGATCTTGCATAGACTTGGATCTGAAGTACTTAGCGGCTACAGCTCACAATGACTAATAAAGTGCAAATAATGGTTCATAATAATTCTAGAATATGTCATATTATGTTTCCTCTAAACTGAACAGGGGTAAAGTTGCCTTTTTTTTTCTTTGGGGCAGATGTTCCAGATGCCGAAGTTAAATACCAGCCCAGCACCCAGGTGCTCTCTCAACATCCCCAAGATCCCAACATGGCTGATGCCCCACTTTACTCTCCTGCTGACTCCATACGCTTAGCTGTTTTTTTTACCTCTTTTTCTCTCTCACCGCTTCAAGATTCTCCATTCCTTGGAACTCCTCCTCCCTCATTAATGATTCTCACAAAATCAAAATGATCCCCCAAGGCCCATCGTCTTAGTAGGGTACTCACTTCCAGCCACTGTTACCCCACTGCACTGGAGCAATATCTGATTGTTGTCTGTAGTGTTTGGGGCTGTGCCTCATATTCCCTGCAAGATCCTCCAGAGCTGCTTGGATTTTTTTTCCTTTACCCCGTCTCTGATGCAGGAGTGAATGCCTGCCCTGCAGGACTCACAGTGACCGTACTCTGTTCAGCTGTTGATTTCTTGCTGAAGTGGGTTTGTTGATGCTGAGTGAGGGATGAATCCTGGTTCCAGCTCTTCCCACAGGGAGCACAGAGATAAGGCTTTTCTCCAGCTTGAACCAGCTTGATGGTTGAGTCAGGTCAGAATTCCCATCAAAACCCTTGCCACAGGTGCTGCTTCTAAGGGGTTTTGGTCCCACCTGGGCTCTCTGTTGGTGAATATAAAGGTCAAAATATGTTCAGTTTTGTATGAATTCTTGGATGACAGCTGTCCTTATTTTCAGCTGGGGTAACCTCATCATCAGCTGGAATACAGAAAAAAAAAAAAATCATTAGATATGATTCCTCCCCCAAACAGAAAAACACCACATGAAGAACAGCATTTATGAGAGTGAAAGCCACAAACTGGTTCTTCAGATGAGGGGTTCTGGGGTCAAAGACTGACAGAAATAAGCAAGGAGTTTGCAGGCTGGAATTCATGGGTTCTCATGTGCCATCTGCCACCATCTGCCACATCTTATAGCCTTCATCATTATATCTCTGTTTTATACAGTGCTTCTTAGCACCAGGTGCATGCCACAGTGGAGAAAACTGTGGAGAAAACTGAGATGGGGAAGATGGCAGCGGATGAAGAGACTTGCACAAAGTAGCCCATCAGGTCTGGAAAGCAAAGCTAGGAACTGGACCCATACCTACAGAATACTAGATCAGTGCTCTTGCCTTTTTCTAGGCTGGTATGTTCATCATAGAACAGAATGATGCATCTTACTCCTCAGTCTATTTTGCAAAGGTGTGATGTCATCATTAGATAATATCTGTATGCAGCTTTGAACATTCAAAGTTCTCTTTCAGTGCTCAATTCTGTCAACCTTCAAATGCCTCTAGGTGGATATGCTATCCCTGATGTGCAGAGGTACCAGAGCTGACTCTGAGAAGGCCCATCTTGTCCTGTTGCGGATTGTGGGTAGGAATATGTCTAGACTATTTCAGAGTCAGCTTGGGTCTGGAAGCACATGGTAAAGCGCCCAAGCTAATGTGCCCTGATGGAGCCAGAAGTTTTGAGGAACAGCTGCAGAGGCACCAGAATGGATCCACAGAGTCAGATCAGACCCAGCAAGGCTTATAACCTGTGGCTCAGCATTGGCAGTGCTGATCCTTTGCTGGTCCTAGGGATGGAGCCTTGCAGTGCAACCTACACCACACTTCCCGGAGTTCCCATCTCCCAGAGGACTTTTTATCCTGTGTACCCAACAGATGTGGCCTACCTGTGTTTTCGTGTAGCACTGTGCCTGAGCTCACAAGCTATGTGGATCTCAGAGCATTGGTGAGATATATCTCACCAAATCACCCAGATCATTATGACCCAGAACCAATAAACTCCACTAAGCATGTTTCCCAGAAGAGGTAATGGTTTGGCAGTGTCAGGGTAATTTGCATTTCTCTGCACAGGATAGACAGAGAAACACCTCCTAGCATCGGCCAGGGATTGCCAGCAACCTGCCCAGTCAGCACACAGCCCTAACCAGCTGTGTTATTAGCATTAGCTAGTTGGCTGGCCAAGCTTATTGGAGCTATTGGTAGTGGGACCATTTGGTGGTGAAAGGAATTGAGCACTGAAAGAGAGCTTTGAACCAGACTGAAATCAGCGTCTGGTTAGATGCTTAATGTTAGATACTGATGCAGCAGGTCAAGAACACCTCCCTAACACCTCTCTGTGTCTTTTAAGTGTTGGAGTTAAGATGTACTGATGGACTTAAACTCTGAAGGACAGGGAAGGTCTGCATGCCTCAGTATACCCTATATGTTGAGAGTATTCTGCTCTATGTTGTGTTCCAAAAGAACCGTATTCCGTTTGTTTGTTTTTCCAGTGTCTGAGGTATCCTATGCCACCATAATCTCAGATAGTGGAGAAGTGACTGTGTAATCTTGCTATGAGATTTCAACAGGAATAAGAGTGCCCCAAAGAACACAGAAGTAGCCAGTGGTTCTCTGCAGGACACTGCAGGTTTCTAGGTGGGAGTGGGAGGTAAAAGAAGAGAAGGGCTGGTAGCAGGATGGAGCTGATGGGTTACCCCACTGTGGGGTAACCTGTGTGACAAAGAAACAGAGCTGAAAGATCTTGCCAGCATTTACGTGCTCAGGAACTGCAAGGCAATTTCTTGTTTGCTGTCTATTTTTTGTTCTTAAAAATATTTTGAATTTAAATTCTTGTATTCATAGTAGTGAAATTAGGATTTGTAAAACTCTAGTATTTTACCTAAATGCTAGACATTTTTATGTCTTACCACACGTTTAATGATCCATATATGTATGGATGTTGGTTTTTTTTTGTTTTTGTTTGGTGTTTTTTTTGTTTGTTTTGTTGTTGTTGCTGTTTTTTGAAAAGGTTAGATGGCCCTTTAATTTGCAAAGGCTCAGAAACTGCGTGGTAGTCCATCCTGTGCTGGGAAAACATGGTGACATTTGCGTAACTTCTTATAACTTCCGGCGCAGCTGGTTTCACAACCTCCTTAGGTAATCCATTCCAGTGCTGCATTACTCAGAGACAGTTTTTGCAATATAGAGCCTTCTTTCTTTTTTCCTTTCTTCTTTTCTTCACTGAAAACTAACCTGATTAGATCCTATCTCTGTCCATCCAGCAACACAATCTCTGCCTTCCTGAACAACAGCCCCTCATATGCTGGAACTGCGTTATCATGTCCCGTCCTACTTCCAGGCTTCCCTTCTCCAGACTAAACAAACCTGGCTCCCCCGGCTCTCCTCTGAGCCTGTTTTCCACATCTCTTATCACTGCAGATGCTCTCCTGTGCCCGGACCGGCCGGGCCGTCAGCTGCCCCCTGTGCACTCTCGGCGGTGGCTCCCAGCGTCTCTGGGGGCTGTGTGGGTGCGGGGGGCCCAGCCAGGCCAGGTGCTGCGGCATGGCTGCCAGGCCCCCAGGCCAGCCGGGCGCAGGAACCAGCATGTGCAGCTCACTGGTTACGTCCCAGCCCTGCCAGGAGTCAGGCATCTCTGATTCTTGTCCCAGATTCCCAGGTTCTGGAAAATCACTGGCTCTCTCCTCAGATGCTCTCCCCGTCATTTCAGAGGCAGCAGCTCCCAGCCTGAGTTCAGGTTGTCCAGCCCCACGGCTGGCTCTTGGCAATCCTTGCATCGGCTGCTTCGATGGGCAACCTGCTCATGGGCCATGTACAGAACCACATCCTTACAGTCTAAACCAAGGCCCCCAGAAGAATATAGTTAGCTCATTGTTGGTATATTGCCAATAATATTTGTTGTAAAAGTGGCACATTCTGCTGTTGGTTATTAGTTTCAGCCTACTGTTGAAAGAAAAGAGGCTTATTAGCATTCTCTGTTCTCCCAAACCTTCCTTACATCCCTCCCATGCTCCCAGCAGATTCGATGTCCCTAAACCAAATATTTTGACCTGGACAAGATATTACAAAAGCTGCTGAACAAAATGGATAAGAGCCAGCCTCTTGCTGCTGATCCTTCCTCGGAGGTGCCAGCAAGAGCTTTCTGCTGTACCCAGCTATGGAAACATGCTCATCTTTGATTCTTCTGCATATTTGTTATATTTTTGGAAAGAGCCAGTTTGTTCCTAAGTAAGTAATCAGAGACTGGCAATGTGATAAAAAAGCCTTATTTTCTGAAAATACTGCAGAAAAGAATGAGCCTGTCAAAAATATATCATGAAATCGATCCCTGAATCTGAAAACAAGTATTTTAATAAAGATCAAACAGAGCTTTTGAACTCTTTTCTGATTTTGAAACTTCTAGCTCATTCTGAATATATCTAAGTGGAAAGAAGATTCAGGAGAAATATTGTTTTGGTTGACATAAAAGTAGAGAAGAAACAGAGCAGAGTGACCCTGTATTCACAGGGAAAATGGTGTAGGAAAACATCTTTAATTCTCTTTTCCCACTGCTTCCAAAACCCCTCAGTTCTGGAGGGTAGGGCTGGGACAGAAGAGCTCTGCCAGCTTGCTACAGCAGCTCTCCTTGAATAGTTTTCTTGAGAAAGCTGGAAGAGGGCAGGTAACCAAAGGAACCAGGGAGAGCTTTACTCCACTTCTGTAATGAGTCGTCTTCTGTGGGGCAATTTCTGCAGAAACTGGACTGTGAGGCATCCCAGGTGAAGACTGGGGCTGAGGTTCGTCTGTCCATATCTCAGTATTCGCACAGTGGGTGCCTCCGTCTGAGTTGTGAGCCAGGCTGGAGAGCCATTGGAGAGGAATGGACACTGTTAGGCAGTGATTCAGCTGACACATTTTAGAAGTCTGCCTTTGGAGTAGGTGAATCATGCCCTAGAAATGCTTCTTTAATATTTGACTGGGGGGCTTTTCTTGTTTTGTTGGATGACTTGTTCTCAGATAGTTATATGTCAGACTTCTTGCTTTTCAGTAATGTTTTGTATATTCTTGTATGTTTTAATTTTTAATATAGAATTAATCTTTGCTCAGGATGAGGATGTGTTGATAAGACATCCTTCTCTGAGAGCTGGGGTTTCAAAAAATCAGCAGTTTAACTCCTGAGATTTTGTAGTTTGTCTTCAGGAATGGATGTGTGGAATAGAAATGAAGAAGTATTAAGACCAAAGAAGACAGAAGCCAAGAGCAGAAAATGATGAGCAAGTCAGAATCTGAAACAACACAGCCAGGGAACACAGATGATGTGGTTTCTGTAAAAACCTTGTTTGTTCAGTTAGAGGGGAAGGGAATTTGTGTATGCATAGCTGCAGTTTAATTAACTGTAGGAATCACTGTGTATAAACAAATAGGCAGATTAATTTATTGGATAGACAATCCAGTATAATATTATTATGTTGGATATTATATGGTATAGTAATACTATTATAGATTTTATATATAAATACATATGCATACTATTGTAGTCTACAAATCTATGCACGCAAGGTGACAGAGGAGCTTGACAGAGAAGGGTCTGTGCTTGGAAAGTGGAAAATGCTGGAATAAAACATTTATTTATTGCATCTAATGATCCAGATAGGTCTTCAGTTTTTAAAGTTACATTTCTAACCCTTCAATATAGCTAAGAAACAACTTGAAGATGGGATCTAGCTTCAAGAATGGTGCCTTGGTGCAGAGATAACTTTCTAAAAGTTAAGGAGAATGTTTTTTTCAGCTGTCTAAATTTTCCCTCTGGATCCTTTCTACCCCAGGCCAGCACGTGAAACAGGAGATGGGCAGCTGCTGTCCTTTGAAATGAGTATGCAGGGATGTTGTGCTATTGCTCCTGCTGCTCCAGAGGTGTCAAGAATTGTCTTGCTTATTCATTATTCTTGCTTATTCAATCACTTTTTGATCTTGGGAAAAAAAAATTAAAAAAAGGATGGCAGAAAAATTGCTTTTAGGAAAACACTGGTCTTCATTCCTGTCTTTGTAGATACAGATACTCCTTAATGCTCTTGAAGTATGTAGAGGGGAGACTTGGAATGGGAGAGCCAAAGCGATGGCCACTGTAACTGGTGTGTCTGTGTGCCTGTGAGAGCAGGAAAGAGGATAAGATCATGCCAGGAGCAATGTGGCAAGTGGTTTATCTCAGAGGGACATAGACCTGAGCTCTAATTCATACTCCTGTGTAAACACAGTTGTATCCCAGCTGTATGCCAAGTTTAGATGTTCTTCATCACAAATATTTTATTTTCTCTATTTTATTTGCTTGCCCTCCTGTTGAGCTATTGATGAGCTGCATTCGTTGTTCTATGTTTTTTATACTTGTTTGTATGAAAGCTGTGCATTATTTAGAAATTTTGCTTATGAAAAGGGTTATAGACTGAGGTATTAAAAACATCCTGTTGGGCAGAAGACAGAACTTAATTTACAATGGATAAATGCATTGTTTTTACTCAAACTAAGCAACATGCAAGCTATTCATGGAATGGCATTCATCCGTAATAAATATTTTACATAATACATGCAAGTTATTCATGGCATTCATCTTTAATAAATGTTTTACATAATACTGACTGCTCGGGATTCCCAAGAATTAAAGATTTGATAACAACATCGTCTCTCCTCTTCTTTTCCTTGCTTTTGATCTCCATACTGTAAAAGTGGTTGTAAGTTTTTTCCAGTTCCAGACCCCAGAACATTTCCAGTGTATTTGTTGACTGCTGTATAGTACACGCAAGCCTATTAATAGATCTTTGCTTTTCTTTGTGACGTTTCACGGACTCCCCAGTAGTTGTTTTCAAACCCCCAAAAGTGCAGGGCACATAAACTGAACATTAGCAGAGAATTTGTGGTAACTTCTATTTTTGAGGGTATGGGATGCTATTTTAAAATATAATATAATTGGCGGTGCTCTCCTTGCTGCAGTTATTGATGGCAAATCATCCTGGTCCCTTCACTAGCTCAAACGTTAGTCTTGGGGAAAAGTAAGTGTCCAAAGCCTGGTTATGAAGCTGTGGGGCCATTTCTTGGCTGCACCAACAGCCTTTGCTGGAGATATGTGTGAGGCTTAGCAAGCTTTGACCGCTAGGCACAGAGCAGAAGGTGTTTTGCATACTGAGTCATGGTAGTAAATGTGTTCTTTACAATTATTTACAGTGAAATTCATTGTAAGAATGAATCAGCTCATTGGTATTTAATCTGAACTAGGGTTATGAAACTTCAAATGACATATGGGAGATAGGTCACTGTGCTGACATACATATCATCCAAGGCTAAGTAGCTCTTCTAGCCAAGACTTTTCCTTATGGTTTGGCCTTTACTCATATTTCTTTTGCTTATGTAGAAGACCTCTATTTGTAATAATTGGAAAAATTTAGGAGTTTTTAAAATGTCTTAAATTAAATGATTTATTTGTAATTGTCTCAGTGTAAATATACACATTTGATTACGATACATATTACTGTAAGTAGAAATGTATACCTGTGTAATTAGAAAGCAATGTAACAGTCTATTCTCAAATGTTTTATCCTCATGGCAGGAAGGAGTGTTCTGAGCTGAGTTTTGCAGTGGCTGGTTTTACAGAAGTACTGTATGAAGCATTGTTAATTTACACTGCAGGGCAGGAGCAGGAACACTTTCTTCTAGTTTTAATTTTATATCTTAATGATATGGGTAATTCACACTGGTTTCTCGTATATTTCTCAGATGACCATCTAATGCAGTCATCGGGCAGGAGGCTGCTATGGATACATGCCATCAAACTTCTGCTCCTTTTCACCTACGGTCACTGGCAGATGTGTGAGCACCCACACGAAGCCCCTCCATTTGGGTTCCCCACCCCCAAGGGTGGTCTCTGGGCTTCTAGAGCTGAAATCTCTTTCTTCATGGTTTCCTGGCATTGTGTTGTTCCATTGAAATGAGGGTAACTGAAAGAGAGGCTGTGAAATATGGGCATTATGGTTGGATGGGACTACTGCAGCATGAAGTGGATCCTCAGTATTTAAACTCTGACCTCTGGGCTTGAAAAAGATCTCTTTGAACTGAGTGTCACTCACCATGATAGCAATATGTAAAATCCAATGCTGAGCTTTCATGCCTTCTCCTACCATCTATACAATTACAATTTTTTTTTAAAATGTTTGTTTTAAGGGCCTCTTGCTTTCAGAAAAAGTCTACATGCTGTTTGTTTGTAAAGGAAGAGGTGAGATTTACAGTTGAAATGGGCATTTATGTTCAAGGGCATATTTGTCAGTTTTTGTTTGATCTTGGTGTCATTGCTTGATCTAAATCTTATATATAATTCATTAGTGAGTGTTCTTTACTTAATAATTCTAGTAGATAAAGTTTTGGCAGAGGAACTTAGACTCAGTTCTTCAGCTCAGTACAGTATTTTAAAGAGTTTGCATTCAGTCCCTCTTAAATTAAATTACTTCTTATGCTATAGAGCTTTCTAGCCAGTTTTCTTCGTTTTTTTTTTTATTATTATTATTTATTTATTTATTTATTTAATAGCCCTTGTCATTGGTGACTTGTCAACCCTGGATGCAATTCTGAGATCAAAAAAGCCTGTACTTGCACAGCTTTTTGAGTTCATGGGACAAACCCTATATATATAAGTGGTGGCCTTGTCCACACTTCCAGAGATTGGACTTCGCTGCTGCAGTCATAACTGTAATAAAGGAAGGAAAAGAGACCCAAATGCCCCAAGCAAACTGAGAATTAATTAATTTTTTTTTCCCTTGGTTTTAAAATGACTTGAGATACCAAATGCACTCCACTCCAGTCCTGCTTTTTCTATTATTTGTTGAAATTAGTATGGTAATCTAAACTTGGTCATTTTGAGACGAGCCACAATTCCTAGCTGAGACACCAACTTTGCTGGTAAAATCTTGGTTTAAGATGCCATTATACTCTTGATGCCATTGAGGAAGAATAGGCATGCAAACTGCTGTAGGGATCTGGATCTAATCTTTATGCAGCACTACCAGGGCTCTATTCATTGCAGCTAGTTTAAGATCTGGAGATTCACACCTGGTCATTTTAGGTGATGAGAAGGGGAAAGAGTCTGAGACCAAACTGGAGTTGATCATTACATAGAAGCTGCAGAAGGTAATGAGCTTTGGTGGCAAGTATTTCATTATCAGAAGGTTTTTTTTTTTGAAAGTTTACAGTTGAAAAGTGTTAAGTAGTTGAAAATATATTGGTCCAGGAAGAAGTGTCAGGTTCCTTGAAATTTCATTTTGGGAAAAAATGAAAACTCAACATTTCCATTTTTATTCGGAGATTAATGTCAAAATGTTAATATTTTTATTTGGGATAATTAAGTATTTCTTAAAGGTAAACAGAATTACAGAAATATGTAGAAATAAAATATAAGTAGAAATAAAAATCAGAAGGAAATAAAATTATCTTGATCCAAAGCTATTTTTCAGGAAATGTCATTTCACAGCCAACTTTGATTTTTCACTTCTGGTCTTCCTCTGGCAGAATGTTAAGTTTCCACTGACAGGATCTGGATCATGTTGTAGCTTTTGACCAGTTTCTGTGCAATTCTGGAAAAGGCCACACGGGGGACAATGCCGCAAGGTAGCTGAGATTCCTCTTCAGAGATCTGTGTGAATCAGATTGCTACCTCTCATCAAAAAGATACAACATTTCTGAAAGAGCCTAAACAAAAGTCCATATACAAATGTAATTAATTCATTAGACGTTAATTTTGTTAGATGAGGGCTGAATTAGGTCCTCTGTAATAATTCCAGGACACCAATGAAAATCTAGAGTGACCCCACATACTCGTTAGAAGATACAAAATACCTGTGTCACTTGAAAGAAACAACCCAACAAAGGGAAAATTCTTCTTCTACAGGTCGTTTTTAAATGATTTCACATGAATGTGTGAAATCACTCATCTGACCTTGGTCTCTGAGAAAAGTCACAGGTCTCTGCAGTTTCTCTTAGACTAAGAAAACAGGTACAGCAGCTGATGTGAGAGTCTCTGCAAGAAGGTAAGAGACTTGGAAAAGACAGCGAGCACAACACTGTGCATACACAGACACAACAAGAGACGTGGCAGACTAGCTGACTAGACTTTTCTTCATCTAGCCCATCTGCAAGTGCGTACCAGGTGGAGGAAGAAGCAGTCAGGTCTACCCTGGGCCCCCTGGTACAAGAACAAGAAAACAGCATTGTTTTGCAGAAGCAGGGAGCAGAAAAGGTGCCACTTGTGTTGGCAACACTCACATTGTTGCAAAGCAAGCCTCATGTTAGTATGAAAGGCCAGCAGATCATCTCTACAGAGTTTTCTAAACACATTTTGCACACTTCAGTGTAACTGCTCATGGCTGGAGTCCAGACAAAGTACTAAGATGGCAAGCTTTAATGCAAGGCTTGACATCTAAGCACACAGGTCAGGAAAACTGCAAGCAGGCAGGCAAGCTACAAGGAACCCTAGCTGCTAGCCATATGATTAGACTTTATTGGCTCCTTGCCTTTAGCTTCCCTTGATCCAAGAAAGTTGCAGCTAAAACCAGGCACAATGCTAGTTCCTTTCTGTGGCACAGATTTGTGAAGTTCCCTAGGCCTTGTTTCTTACATAAGATGTAAGACAGGTGGCTGCAGAGATGTTTTAATAATTGCTGCTGGGCATTTAAAGCAATTGTTCCTCACTGCGGTTTCCCATTTGGTACCAGTGATGATTAAACTAGTCTAAGCCTCTCCTCCTCTCCCCTCAAATATTTTCCCTCTGTCCTACTGACACAGCTGTTTGTGCGTCTGTACAGTGAATTGGATCAGGGGCTGATGTGGCTAAAAATAACCAAGGGTATTGCGGGGGACTATTACTCTTCAGCCACTGACACTTTCCAATCTGTGCCATGATGTGGCTGCACATACAGCTGCACTAACACAGTCAGCAGAGCATGGGAATGCACGACCACAGGGGACACGTGGGTGAGGAGATGAGGGACTCTCAAACTGATACAGCTTTTGAAAGACATGCAGGTGGAGCCACAGCCTCAGTGGGATGAGCAGGGTAATGCACACCTGGCAGCTCCACTCCTTAAAGGTCCTCAGCAAGAGAGGAGCATTAATTCCAGCTGTGTAATGTACGTTTGGAAAATAAAAGATTCATAAGCTGGTCCTGGTCCTCCTTCCCTGGAAATATTTCTTGTGTGCATTAAAAAGAAAGAAAGAAAGAAAGAAAGAAAGAAAGAAAGAAAAAGAAAAAAAGAAAGAAAAGAAAAAGACAGCTCTGTTTAATACCTTTGCTCTACTTTCCCTTAAATTGTTGCTGTTCTTCCAGGGCAGTTATTTCATGACGTGGATTGCATGGTGGCAATACCAATTTAAGGAACCACTGAGCTCTTTGGATGTTTATGACCACGATCCCCAGACTGCAATATTCTCTCACTCGTGCCAGCACTGCTGTTTGTGGAGCTGCACTGAGCTCTGGTTCAGGGAAGCCATCCAAGCTAAAAATAACCCAGTGAGTGACTGGGGATGGCAAAAGCTTCCGCCATCCAATGTAATCTGCTGTCACAAGTCAGTGAGAGCAGTTAGCAATTGCAGGAAGGCACGAAAGTGCAGCCTCAGAGATATGTATTTGCTACAAGAAATGTCAGCTTTTCAGCCAGTTGAAGGAGCCTTGTGAATGAGGATGCAGGAATTCTGTGGCCATGTTTGTAAGTGACAAGAGAGCAAACCACGCTGCGCACAGACACTAGCACAAAATGTCTTCACATGAGCTGTACTCCAGCAGTCCTTCACATGATGGGTTTGCAGCAAAAGCTGATGGTAGCGTACTCTAAACTGTTTGGTGGATGTGTGTTGTTTATTCTGTGGATTAGGGAGAGAGTTACCATGTTTTTTAAGTGCTGGAAGTGTACTGGGGGCTGCACTAGCACCAAACAAGAGAATAAAGGATTATTCTTCACAGATACAAATCCAATAGTTTAGTGTTACAGAGTGAAGTCCCAATCTGTGGATGTATTCTAGAAGAACACCTCTTCTCAGCTCTACAAAAAGATAACAGCCGTTGTGATGCACCTGCACAAGCCTATGTGATCACCACAGCAGTGACACAATCTTCACCTACTCATACGCTTGGAGGAGAACGTCCATAATTATTCATTCTCTCTTTTATTCCAAGCCATATCTGGGTTTCTTCTGGCTTTTCTCTTCAGTTCATGGTTCATGCCTCCTGGGATGAATATTTATAAGTATCAGTAATTTCCTTTTTCTCCTTTCCTGCTTGTGACTTGGCACTTCACTGCATCTCTCCCCAGGAATGCCCCTCCTGGGAGCTGGATGGCTCGAGCACTGATAGCAATGAAGGTGAAGCATTGAGAGATTCAGAGCCTGAGGAATTTTAGGATCTTCTCAGGTTACACTTCCTGAGACAGGAATTCACATGCATTAGTTGCTCTATGCACATTCAGAAGGTGCAGTTGAGACCCAGAGTTATATTAATGTTAGCAGCTACATCACATATTACCCCAATGAAAGCAAGTGCCTGAGGCTTACAGCCGGACATAACTGCCCTAAGCCAAACCCTGAATGAGCTCACAGCAACATCTGTGTTTAGAATAAGCCTGAGATGTAACATCACCATCCATCATGCTAGGTAACTGCTTAGGTTTCAAGGGTCCAGGACAAGTACCATCATATTCTGCCATTTTCTTTCACCTTTCTAAGAATGTGAGGACTAGTGTTCAGTGATTTTAACTCTTATCTCTCTAGAAATGAGGAAAAAATGTTCAACCCCACCACATTCCCATTGCTGTTACTATTTCCCTTCTTGTGGTAATTGTTAAAAGATCTCTTTTTGAATAAAACAGCTTGTGTTTTCCTGTTTGACCCTAAATGTTTGATCATATGTCCAATGAATTCAGAATTGTCTGCAATCTGTCTAATGCATAGTACAGGTAAACTCTGTTCTGCTTAGTATTTCTGCCTGCCTGAAGGCATAAAGAGAAATGGAAGTTCAGCTGTTAAAGAAATTGGGCAAGAAAAGAACTCAGGGGCCCAGCAAAGAGACATCTTCTTAAACACAACAGCCAGGTGCAGAGCTATGGGAAGCAACTTCTCAGTCCTTGTCCTAGCACCAAAGATCTTCTGCTAAGGCTGGGAAAAGGCAGATCAAATGACATTGGTCTGTCAAAAGCTCTGCCTTTCATAAAGGCAGGTGTGTGTTCTCTGTGCTTTTGGGTAATTTGGAGTAAGTATAGAGAGGCTGCTGTTTTGTGATGGATAACGTTGACACAGTAGGGGCTGCCACAGAGAAGCCTCCTCTGTGGTTCTCTGCTTAAAAATGGGAAAGTGCACCCACCTGAACTACAGCTAGGTAGAATTCAGCAGTATTTTGGTGAAGGTCAGCTTGAGGTAGAGACATAGCAGGAAGTTGCCTAAAGCAACATGTGACCAGCAGCATGAAAACTGACAACAACAACAACAAAAAAGTCTATATGAGGGAGCAACTACTTGTGGGCCAGGAGAATGGTAACTCTTCTCACATACAGCTGTTATCACCTCCAAATCATCTTGTTTTCCCAGCAGCCTCAGGTGTAGAAAATCCAGCTCCTCAATCTTTCTTCCTAGTTGTTCCACCTCTTCTCATCCTTTCCCTCACATGGTGATGTGGTTCAACCCTTCACCTCTGAGACAACAAAATGCCTTGAGACACCTTTACTTTGGCTGTATTGCCCTTCCTATTAATGCCATGCCATTATGACCTTACTTATGCCCAGGGAAGGGGCATAGGCTAGTACAGGGCAAATATGCTTGCATTATTACCAAAGAAACACTTTGTGAGGAAGCTTTGTCATGGCCCAGACCAGCTGCATTTCCAAGCAGAAAAACCTTTTTTGGTCACGCCTCCCAAGGCCTATTGCGAGTTCTGTGAGCAGCTTTGTTGCTTCAGAGGAAGGTTACTGAAGTCAATTCCTCTAGGCTGTGCAACCAAGCCAGGCAGGCTTGCAAACAGGACTGTAAGAGTGCTAGAATTATTCTGAATTGCCTGTCCATATGGCTGTTCAGGCAAGTTTCTTCTAAGCAGTGCTGACCTTTACATCAAATGGAGTTGTGTTTTGCACAGAGAGTGCCAAAGGAAAGACAGCAAAGGAGTTTGCACATCTCTGCACTTTGTGCATCCATGAGGATGCTTGGACCTGGTATGGCCTGCTTTAATTTATGGGTGTTTTCACTTACTGTTGAAGGTAACTGTGCTCTGACCATGATGTCCCACCCAGCACAATGTATCCCCCAGGCACAGAGTCAGCTATATACAGCTACGGGAAGAAATCCTCTGCTGGGTGCTTAGACCGAGCTTAGGATTGAGACCTAAGGACCCAGCCTTCTGCCTCCAGAATGCAGTTCTACAGTTACCTGAAGTCAGTCAAGAGCTGGGCTGCTATGAAAAGGGATGGTTCTTGCATTTCTGGTAATTAGCACTCAGGCTGCCCAGCAGCAAACTGTATCAAGGAACTGATCCAGCAGAAAAACATCTGGGCAATTAGACTCCCCACTCAGTTTATTATGCCGCTAGAGCATCAACAGTGCCAGCACAGAGTGGCCAGGACACATGGCTGGCAGGGCAGGAGAGAACAGGAATGCCCTTTCAAGAAGCAGCTGCAAATAAGGTCCGCTTAGAGTGCTTATCAGACCTCAGCCTAAGGTACTACCTGGGGGAGTTGTTTGTTTTGCCTACTAGTATGCCTAAAATAACAAGTGTTGGTGCCATTGGATAAGATTCTGCCTATAGAGAGCAGAAACAGTGTTTGATTAGAGGGGTACTGTATATTACATGATGAATACAGAAAAAAGTTTTTAAGACACATACAAGCTAGGCACATAAACTATAACATAGCTAACACAGTAAAACAGAAAAAGTAACCATTTAAGGTCAGCCTGTGTTACCCTGAAATTGTAGTTAAATGTAAGGCATAAAATGCCACAACTTCATTTGAAATACTTTTTTATAAAAAAAAAACGTTTTGAGAATTTGAGTGCAGCAGTAACAGCATCTTCAGCATGATTTTTCTTTACTGTTCACTCTGATAGGAAATATTTCACATAAACTATTCCTTTTGAAATTATCCCCATGTTTCTGATTCCTCCATATCAAGTCTCAGGAAGGAAAAGTTTGCTTCCCCTAAAAAGTATGCTTTGTTTCTAGGCTCTCATATCTGTTCACGTGAATAAGCATCCCAAACAGATCAGATCTGTGAGAGGAAGAGCAACCAGTTGCCAAAGTCCATAGGAACTGCAAAAACAGTGTTGCCAGGTGTATCTATGCATTTTCTGTGAAAAAAGCCAGCAAGCACTTGAATGAGAAAAGGGATGGGGTAGTTGAGAGGTGGACCAGCTGACTTATGAGATACATGAAGTTCAGGTCTGGCATAGAAAGGCTAAAGGCCCTTCAGAGCTTATGGGGACATAAACAGCAAAACAGACTATCGCAGCAATGTTGTTTTGGCCTCTGTTTTGTTCTGCTCTATGTCGTAAAACATCCCATATTTTCTTTTTTTCAGAGATGGCGGCTCCTGCTGTTGTCTCTGGTCCTATTCAGACCAGTGTTTTGGGGGCAAAAGGGAAATAGGACCACAAAGAACACAGGTTGGTGTGCTTGCAAGGGCAGTTTTGTTTGTTCAATATATCTCAAAAATTATTTTAGATTACACATTAAATACTTTTAAAAATTTATTAAACACACGAAATACACCTCCTGTCCAAGATCAAAAAAAAATTGTTTTTCCCTGTCATAAAAAATGAAGCAAAGTAGAATATACAAGAACTTGTATTTCAGTCATCACTATTACATACACATTGTTTGCAATGGACTGGAAAACTGGATCCCATACAACCCAGGTGACAGAACTAGGAAGATAATCTCCTTCCAGCTGCTGCCAGCTCTGCTAGAACCAGGTTCATCTAACAGCAGGTTGGTATGTTACTCCAGAATAAGGTTCTGCCACTTTCTCTTGTACAGGAATGGTGAGCAATATGTGCCACCCTCTGGCTTTTCAGATCCATGCAGATCTGATGAAAATGAAGATGAAAATGAAGACCGATTCCAAGAACACCCCTCACCTCTGGATTCTTATTTGCATTACACAGCAGCTGTGCTAAGTAATAGTCATCCCTCTGTGAAGGATGACACGTGTATTTCCAAATCTGGTCCTGCCAGGGGCCAAGAAACTGTGATGCTCAGGAGGTCACTCTGGGGAGAAAGAAAGAAAAAAAGATGGAGTAACAAAGAACACTGGGGTGAAAAGTTTTATTTCAGAGACATCATTCATCAATTTGTCTATCTTAGGTATTTCTAAAGTGCCATGGTATCACTGTAGTATCTAAGCACCAACAGTACAATAGGAATTTACAGTATTCTACAGAGCTCCCTCAACTGGCAGCAGGATCTGGGCACCAGCTGGTGACTGTGGGTCTGGGATGGAGTGTGCTAGGGGTGATCTGCTGAAATTATAGTAGCTAATTACCTTATACTTTTTTTCTAGTAGACTCCCACTACGATCCTGAGGGAGGAGAAGGCTGCTAGTAGAGAAGCCAGTGAGCTAGCTGCTGTGAAAGTAAACCTTCTGGTTCTTGACATTTTGCACATGCCATACCTCTGTCTTCTGAATTTGGCCTGTGAGTTTGTACTGCTCACAAAGCAATTAAATTCCTGGAAGAAGAGGAACTTACCCTGTAACTTCTGCAACAGCAAAGAAAGGGTGGTGCCCAGATTCTCCTCTCAAGCTAGAGGTTCACAAACGGTAAAGGGCAGACCAGCACGGGAAAGTGAATTATTTCAGCCAAGTGACACTGAACAGGGAAAACTAACAATGGCTGTGGAAAGGAACTCCAGAAATGTGCTTACACTGGTGAGCAATCCAATCCTAGCCAGCATACTGCACTGGCTATGTGCTGTGAACCCTAAGGCCACTCTGATTCGGCATACAGTTTCAAGTAAGTTCATAAAGATCTCGGAAGTAAATGCACATCAATCCTTTTAATTTATAGAACACTGCTAAGTACACACAGCACTTCACAAAGCATGTAGAAGGAAAAGAAATGCTCTGAGGACTGCCACAAAGGTATATTTGGGTGGCAGCTGGCTTCTCAAGCTACAATCTTGACGTATAGGTTTCTCTTTGCGTTGAGCTCAGCTATGTGAAGACCCAGGTTTGATTTCAGTGATCTGCTACAGTGATTCCATTCAGAGTCCCAAAAGAAACGTTGCATTCACAGGATGCCATTCCCTGGCAAACAGGACTTCTCAGCCAAACAGATACTTGTAGTGCTGTAGATTTCTATTATGAAACTTAAATTGGAATGAGACAAGCTCATACAAATTGATCAGTTCTACAGCTGGACTGCAGCATGACCTTTGAATTCAGTTTAAAACAAGCCTACCAACTGAGAACTGTAGTATCCTTTCTGAAAATCTGCTAGCAAATAAAAATCTTGAAGTTTCTGAACGAACTAGATGACCATTTCAAACTACTTTCCAGAAGCAGAACAGAAATCTGGAAGTCATTGGTTTGAAGCTGTTCATAAAAAAAAAAAAAAAAAAACTAAAAAAAAAATGTGTGTTTGCAAATGAAGGCTTTGGTTCCTATGTAAACAAAGCCCACCCCATTTCAGAAAGCTCCTTCTACTTCCCTGAGCAGCTGCACGTAAAGGTGCCTTGTTCCTCCAGGAGCTGCAAACAATTTCATGCTCTCTCTAAAGTTCCTTTTTTTCAACTGTATAAAAACAACATTTTATCAGCAGTTAAGTGTCAAGAAATGACTTGGGGTTTGCAAAGGATCCCTGTGAACCCTTGGAGAGTAGCAAATTCTGTAGAGCAAGCCATTCATACATTTGAGCAGCTGCTGGCCAGGGATGCTTGTGAATCTCCTTCGCGCCTTCTTGTCCTTCTCCTCTTCCCCACCACAACCCCTGTCTTCTCAGTGGCTTCAGTCTGCATTCCTTTTTTCGGAGACATACTGAAGCCATAGAGCCAGTTGCAGGACTAGTAAGATACATGACAAAACCAGAAATCTTTTCTAAGCTCTAGCAGTGCTGGATGAGCACACCAGTCAGGTATCATCACTGAAACAATCAGCAGTAAAACAGTCAAAAAAAAAAACCAATGTAAAATGTTGCACTGCAATTCCTTGTAGTTAGAACCATGACTGGGATACATCCCACAACTGCTGCTGACATATACCTGTGTAAAGCGAGGGGGTGAGCACTACTCTGAATGACATTTAGAAGTCATTCTTTGCAACCACAGGGGCCACACTTTTTTATATAGATATATAAATAAAAGAACATTATTCCAGATCTTTTACACAAACACACAAACTAATCAGTGTAAAACTGAATATCCAGATACGAAAATTCACATGTTTTGGTACAAAACCTATTTCTCATCACTTCTTGTTGAGAAATGCTAGTATGTACAGTATGTTCAGCGTTTTGAGAAGTACTGATATGGTGTAGTGTCATACAGTTGGCCATTTTGACCACTGCCAATGTGTGTGCGCGTGTGAATGCTCATGTGTGAAGATACGCTTAATATAAAAGCTAGTTCATACATATGTGAATACATACAGATGTTATTTATATGCACACATGCTGGTCAGAATGGGACTTGAGAAATAGTTGTACGGAATCAGGTCAGTCTCAGTATGCTGTTGTTCTGTCCCATTTTACAGCACAGCTTATACCAGCCCACTTGAACCATATGTGTGAATCTGAATTCTGCAGAACAAGGAAGGTACCAGTATGAACTCACAGGTGACCTCCATATACCTGTCAAGTTGTGTACCAGTCTTAGCAGCAGCAAGTACAATTCTGACTTTTTTTAAAGTCTCCAGGTCTGATAGTTTTCTACCTCAGTTACCTACCAGTTTTGAGATTCCAGAATAAACCACGTCCCTACCACGTAGCTCCCTCTTCCCTACCATCCCAGCAGCATTTGCAGTAAACCTTGGCAGGCATGCCTTCCTTCTCTCCTTCAGGGTATGTCTGCACATTCCTTCTGGCTGCAGACTCAAGTGGTCTTTGCCTGTACTTGAGTTGGCCTGCACACTGTATGCAGATAACACAGTATCCAGCAGGACATACTTAGCTTTGACCTTCCTGACTACTGTATGAGACATGTAGCTAGCTTAGATCATGGGCATAGTGAGCTTCTATAGACCTATGCAATAATATACAGGTGACAACATTTCAGCTGCATGTGGAACAAAGCTCCTTAAGGAGACATTCAAGAACCCCATCTCCCATCTTATTTCCCTTGACACGATCACATATGCATATATTGCATGATCAAGCAGCTTCTCCTCACATGACTTGATGTTGCGCATCCTCTCCTCAGGTTCCCAGACAGCTCTCACAGGGAGGTGGGAGGAAATATCTGCACCTCAGCCATGTAGCGGATGGAAACCAACTCCAGGACCGGCCATAGAGGATGGCAGGGCTTTGGGATGCAGAACTACCCGCTGCAACCACTGCTCAATCTCTGTCCATGCCTGAGGGGCTTTGGAAAAAGGAGGTGACTGAAAAGGGCAACACAGGCCAAAGGCATTATTTCAGCCAGCTGCCTGTGACTCAGAGGCCTTTGTGTAGTCATACCCTTGTCTTCCCCCTTGTCCCTTAGGCACGTTTGGGACAGGCCTGGATTGGGAGTTGCATCTGAGATCATCCACGGGCCACACCTAGTGATGCTGCCTACCACACATGCACCCGCTGGTGTGAGACTAAGTAGGAGTTGCGACTAAAGCTCTTCCCGCAGTGGGAGCACTTGAAAGGTTTCTCCCCAGTGTGGGTACGACGGTGCCGGATGAGGGTAGAGTTGTCACTGAAGCAGGTCCCACACTCAGCACACTTGTAGGGCTTCTCACCAGTGTGGGTGCGACGGTGTTGGACAAGGTGTGAACGCTGGCTGAAACTCTTCCCACAGTCAGGGCACAAGTAAGGCTTCTCACCTGTGTGGACACGCCGGTGGATGACCAGCTTAGAGCTCTCACTGAAGCACTTGTTGCAGTCAGTACACTTGTAGGGCTTCTCACCCGTGTGGAGCCGCTGGTGGGCAATGAGGTTGGAGCTGTCGCTGAAGCGCTTCCCACATTGGGGGCACTTGTAGGGTTTCTCGCCCGTGTGAAAGTTGGCGTGGCGGAGCAGGCCTGAGTTCTGGTAGAAGTTCCTCCCACACTTTGCACACACATAAGGCCTCTCGCCAGTGTGGTTGCGCTGGTGTTGCACCAGGTGGGTGCTCTGGCTGAAGCTCTTCCCGCAGTCCTTGCATTGGTATGGCCGCTCACCTGTGTGGACACGCTGGTGCTGGATGAGGTGTGAGCGGCGGCTGAAGCTCTTCCCACAGTCAGCACACACGTACGGCTTCTCCCCTGTGTGGATCCTCTGGTGGCGAATCAGGTCTGAGCTGCGGTTGAAGCTCTGCCCGCACTCAATGCAGATGTAAGGTTTCTCTCCCATGAATGCTCTCTGGTGCACCACAGTCTCCTTCCGCTTCCGGAAGCTGCAGCGAGAAGTCTTCTCTGGCCTCGTCTCTGCAGAGAGAAGGTCTGGCCTCGGACAGGCTATCTCCTGGTTGCAGACCGCGGGGGAAGTTTCCCTCATGAAAAAGTCTGAAATGGCCCCACAGGGTTCAGCTGCCTCTGGACCATCCTGATGGAGATTCTCCTCATTTTCTTCACTCATGCTCCCATCACCTGCTGGGACAGAAGGAGACTTCAGACACACAGTGCCCTCCTCCGCTGCCCAACCCACACGTTTAAACACGGCCTTAATCCCCTCTTCCCTGTCCACCACTGCAACCGCATGACCCCGACCCCACTGCGCCCACCAGCCCCGCTCCCTGCCCGGCAAGAGCGGGGCGCACCCCGGCACCACGCTGCTCCCCGCGGCACAGGGCACCGCCGCCGACAGCATCCCCGGCGGCAGAGGGTGCCCGGCGGGAAGCCCGCAGAGACACCCGTCCCGGCCGGGCGCAGCCGCCGGCCGCTCCCCGCCTCGCAGGCTGCCTTGCGCCCGCTCGCTGCACGTCCACCGGGGCCGCCTCAGGC
>VXAL01001563.1:28058-39342 GCA_013399475.1 Chauna torquata | reverse complement strand
CCCCGCCCGCGGGCCTGCCCCGTACTGCGCGGCCGGCCGGTCGGCCGCCGGGGCCCCGGCCCTGCCTGACCCCAGGGCACGGCTCCTGCTCCGCGTCCTGGCACCGTGCGGGGGTTTGGAAGGAGAGAAGGGGGGCTGGGGTGGGCTTCCCACCCGGGTTGAGTTACCACGGGCGCAGCGGCAGCAGCTGAACTCTGCCAGGGGTCACGTATGGGCCTGGGCATGGTTGGATCCAGTCAGAGGTGCAGCCCCGCCGGCTGGAGGTGCGGCATCTGGTCTCAGCTAGGGATCGTGAGACGGGAGGAAGGAAAAAGCAGCAAGGTTTCACAGGCCTCGTCAAACCGGTGTTTGAGTTGGCAGTCTTGCTCTCCAGCCCTTGCCGCATATTTTCCAGCTTCTTGTCTTCTGTGTACCTGTTCTTTCCGTTCACTCTGTTACTGTCCTGTCTTGTTCTTTGTGCTAAGGCTTCGTATAGCCTTTGCAGATTTCCTCTCACTGCCAGATTTTTTTCTGTTGCCTCCCTTGCTTTCACCTAATATTCCCCAGCACGTCTTTGTATCTATGTTTCCTCCCGCACATTTCTTTATTCCCAGATTCCAGCATCTGGCACGTTCTCATACTGCTCATAGATGAGGAATGGTGGCTGTTTTGATTAAAGGAAACTCAGAGCACATGGGAAATCCGAAATAATCACAAAAGGCAAGGAAGAAGCCTGAATTTTTATGAGTCTTTTGTGCAGTTGAGTCACATCATTTGGAAATACTGAGTTAACCGAAAGGACGGGACACACCTATTTTTGGCTCTGGATGCACAAGTTTGTAGAACCTGAACTGATGCTCGACTCTGTATGCTTAAATATCTACCTGAATATTCGTGAAAAAATGACTATGATTGTTAACTTATCTGAGTTAAATGCTAGAGTTTTCCACAGTTATTACAGTTATTCAAAGCAGAAGAAACAAAAGACTTTTTTGTGCCTTTGTCCCCTTAAGCAAGCTTACCAAAATTTTTCCTTCTGCCCTGATATGGTGGGAAAACAGTTCTGAATTGTTTTCTGATTTATTCCTAGTCGCTTTTAAACAGCTCCTTTTATTAGTTGTTATGCAGACCCAATCCCCAAATTTTGTTTCATCGAGGTAAGCATCTTGGACCAGCAGAATTAGCCACTGGAAGAGAGAAATTAAGGTGTGTAAATATGACAATGTATTTGCATGAGATGGAAAAACGAGGAAGGATCAGTGAGGAACGCACCTGCACAGTGCCCGGTAAAGTCAGCTGGAGGAGGAGAAAGCCTTTGCTAAAGGCTTTCACAGAGGCTGCGAGGGAACACAGCCTAAAATCCTGAAAAATAAAGTTTAAGGAGCAAGTGGTAAATGGGAAAAATGTGGTAGCAATTGTGTTCAGTCTGTCCTCCACATGTGGGAGGTCTGGTACTTGCGATGTCTCCCTGGAAAACAATCACAGACAGGGAAAACAGAACGTGCGATCCAATTGCCATTAAGGCAGCTGTAGAAATACACCACGGGGGAAGGTTACCTGCATACTTACATGCCGGTGTAAAAGAAAATGCTAATTCTAAGACAGGACAACATCAACATTACAAAAGGTGGAGGCACAAAGGAAGCAGGTATCAAGAAAGGAAGAGGATCTACAGTTGCTTGGGAATGTTTTTGTTGCTCAGAAGTACTTCATATGCTTGCAGTGGTATGGCTGAAGGAAATGGAAATGAAACCAGTCGTTCACCTGGCGAGGAAAAGCTGGGAAGATGGCCAAGGAGGCATTGTTAAAAGCTTTGAAACATAACACTCAGAGAGATCATCATCATCAGAATAACAGCAATAAAAGGCTGGAGAATGACAGCAGGATGGTTTGCTGTGAATAATTTATAGTAGTTTAATTCATGCTAAAATAATTTACAGTAAGGATTTAATCATAATTTAAATCACCAAGTGAGCAAATTTGAACTAAGTAAGCGATGTTAATCCTATCTGGTAAGCATATGTTTTAAGGGTTTTCTTCCCTGAAGGAAGGATGCATTCTCATTGTTTGGTGACCATTAAGAAATCTAAGATTAAGAGTAACCTTTTCACCAAATAATCCTTTGTTGTTAGTGAGAATACACTACATAAACACGCAAGTGATTATATAAGTTAACATGCATTTATTTATTTAATACCCATGAGTTTTCATTTTTTAATGACACTTTTTCTGTAAAATGTTGAATTACACTTTCTATTTATTCAATAATTTCTTTGTTTATTCCAGACTTGACAAGATGTTTGTGGATTTGGAATTATTCAAAATAAAAAAAAAAAACTAGAATTTTCAATTTGTCTTGAAATATGATGAATAGGTCTAAAAATACCTTATGTTTAAAGTTGAGACGTATTAAAGCTTAGGAAACATGATAATTATAATAAATCTCACACCTAATACTTTTTCAGATTGGGAGAGGAAACTAAGCTTTCTGGCCTTAATAGTATGTTAGTTTGTGATTGATTTTCATTAAAACCTTTGGCAGCAGGTCTGCTGTGCTTTTATTTTTTTCATGTAATATAAATTATTTTTGTAAGTTATGGGCTTTAAAAAGCCGTCTTTTCATATTTAATTTAAATAGGCTTAACTGAAAAAAAATCGCACTCGGAAAAAAAAAAGGCATTAAAATATTTTTAGTTAGAAAAAGAGAACCACAACTTGGCTGGGTGCTCTTGCTTTCACACCATTCCCTTCCCAGACTCTCTCCCATTTCAAGTGCTCCATGTCCTTCTATATGTTCCCAAACTGAAATGTCTGTTTTTAAGATAAACTTTTACAGAAGGACTGTCACAGCACAAGCCTGGCTCACAGGTACTGCCTTCTTGATAGCTCCCAAATTCTTGCTTCCTCTGATCCTCCTTTGAAATTCTGTGCAGATTACTGTGCCTCTGCTTTTAAAAATTTGTTGTGGCAAGTGTACCAGTCTGTGGTGATTTGCCATGGTTTGCAATATACAATCCATTACAGGGATTTGGCCATCAGCTGTGGTCTCTAGGTCTCAGACTGAAGAATACTGGCCTTTAGAGTTTCCTTCTGCCCACTGCTGTTCTCTTGTCTGTATTGGAAGGCATGTTTTGGATCTGTTGCTGCAGAATGCACCCTAGCTGAGAAACCTCTATCCACCTTGCGATATTAGACTGTTAAATCTGTTAAACGAAACCATGTGTTGGACACATAATTTGTACCTCACAAAGAGGAGCAGGAACACTTGATCCTTATCATAAGGTGGAATGATGGTATCATCCCATGCTGTTTGAAATGTGGAGTGTCCCACACAGTGATAATGTCGCCATCTACAATCTTGATGATTGAGAGTCTTGTGGCTGGGTTCAGCTTTCACATCCACAGTTTAGCTGACACTGTTATGGACAGACGTAGCTAGTACTAATGTCTAAATGATTGTCAGGTATGCAGATATCTTAAGTAGCTGAGAATGACAGTTAATTTTTGATCTCACAGGCAATGAACCCTTTGAACTGGGTACATTAGTTAATTTTTTTTTTTTTTTTTTCAGTCCTTGTCCACGTTCTTGCACCACTTCACTCTGCTCCTGGAATATGGACCAGTAGAATATTTACTGTGTGGAAGGTAAAATACTTCACAATCTTAGATGAGTTATATTCACACCTTCCCTGGGAGGTAAAGAAATGCGTCTTTTTCATATGGCTGGCTGGGGAACAGAGACTAAGGTCTAGCTGCATCAGTCAGCAAGCGTCAGGCACTTAAATACCAGTGACTCTGGCACTATGCAGCTTATGCCAGGTATCACTGGCAGAGCGGGGAAATAAGCCTCACGCTCCAGAGCCTGGAGGAAGGAACCCAAAACACTTCTCTCATCTGTAGATATGAATATTGTTATTAGTGTATCAATCTGTGCCTTTTCTATGTGTGAGACTTGTAGCATATATAAATAGTGCTGTAGTCCCAGAAAGCCAGTCTCAGCAGCAACACAGACATTTACCCATTAATGGGTACTGCTAAGTGCCTCAGCTGATTTCTTATCTGAACTGTGACTGAATGCTAATGTAGCTGTCTGAGCACTGGTGGGTGGTGTACTGATACGTCTGTGATCAGGTCTGTGGGTTCAAATGTATTTGAATGTGACTACTGTGTGTTGGCACTTGGATTTATGGGCTTCTGCCTTTGTTTGAGAATCTGCGACTGAATCCTACTCCACCTTTTTGTTGAATAAATAAAAAGAAGGAATGGGTGGTGAAAAGCTTCATATAGTGTCCTTAAATACCTATTTAGTGCAGGAACGCTTCTTTCACCTCTTCCCTCTTTCACTTGTATTTTGGTCCCAATTAAGACAGAAGATACTGATTATCTAGGAACGAACAAAATTTGAGTAACATTATCTGGAGAAGCAGGCCTTCTTAGGACTTTGGTGCTGAAATGGAGATGCATCTGCTGGGTTAATGCTAACACCACAATGCTGTTTTATGTAGAGAGAGACTCATGATACATATTTATCTTTGCAAGTAAGTTACATGCACCAGTATGCGGGTGCAAATGAAGATAGTATATATAACTGTTTTGGATCAGGGTTTTGTTGGGCCAGACTGTGCCTGCAAGACTGCATTATCATGTACCCCATCTGTGACTCATTGTCTCCTGAGTCATCGTGATGGCTACACCAAAATCAGTGGTAGCTTCCAATAATTCTCCTTTCATTCATTTTCTCTGAGCACAAAAGAAAGGACTTATTTGCTTACTCTAAATCCATTTACTGGCTTCTTTACTGGAAAAAGGCTAATTATTTGGTCTTCATCCTCCTTTTACTCATGCAGCTTATAAATCAAATTGTACCCTGATCTCAGGACATACAGAGTAAGCATGGCATGCAAGTGCATTTCTGTTGAGAAGCCAAGAGATCCTGAAGGTTGTAGATCACCAGGTCCCACTAAGATTGGCACCTGGGAAATGGGACTTACAGATGCCCCTGAAGTGTCTGACTTAACACTTCCAACGCAGGGGAAAGTGCTCTTCAGAATTTATCAGTGTTTTCAGAATCCTCTGGCTTTCCTGGTGGGGCATTTCGGGATTGTCCCATTGCTTCGTTGTGCATGTGTTTTTGTTTTGTTTTGTTTTTGTTTTTGTTTGTTTGTTTGTTTTTCTGCCAGTCCTGGTGAGACGGTGAATGCTGGCTGCATGCATTAGACTGAAACGCTGTTTCCTAAATTGGCCAGGAGGTGGCACATTTGGAGGATATTAAATCAGTCTTTTCAACCCATTTTGCGATGAAACTGAATTGTTTCCCACGCGGGTTAAAAGGCCTTCATCTGAAATTGTTACTCTTTCATGCCTTTGAAGCCATTTAAAGGAATTCCTCTGCTTTTGAGAAATCTCTGCTTTTGAGTGCAATTAGCTATTAACACAAATATTATCTGTTGCTACATTTCTTGTTAAATTTCTGCTAAATCAAAGTTTAATGATGAGATTTGTTGCAAAAGGCCTTTTTATTAGTTTGTCTACTTATTTAAACTAATTAAATGCTATTGATTTACAGAATGTGTGTTTCAGATTAACTCCTACATCTGTTGTATCACTCTGAAAATCCATAGATTAGTTGTCCCAAAGTTTCTGGGGGATCAGGAATTGATCCTGGAAGGAAATACCTGTCCATTGGTGCTGGGAACTCTCCCTGATGCTTCTAAATGAGAACTTCCCACCTAGCCACAAAATCTCCAGAACTCACTGCTTGGTTCTTGAAGGCAGAACTTCCATCTTCCTGTGTTTTCACCCTCTGTCTGTCTCCTTGACGCGTCCTTTTCCTGCTACAAAAGTTTATTCAAGCCTGCAAGGTGTGGCACCCTTTAAGAATAGTTCCATAGATTTTAGTGGGGTATCAGCAAATTAAGTACCACAAGGTTGTTTGGGGTGGGGGGGTGGGGGGGAGGCAGAGAGGAAGGCAGGGTGCAGAAAAGATGACTTCTTAGTCACTTTACTAGTGATAGTTTGACTTCTTGCTTAATACAAGCCAAGGAACTTCTTTGTGTTAGTTCTTTTTTCAAACATAACAGCTGATCTGTTATTGCAGAAGTTATTGCCTGAGTTATAAATACTGGGTGAATATTTTGAATATCTTTGGTTTTATGTAGTGTTTCCTGGTTTATTGGTTTATACTGCTGTGGATTACATTAGCTGTTTCACCACAGCATCACCACTAGATCTTATGTTCTGCTGATATTCACCACAACTTTCTCCTATCCTGTAAGCATGGTCTACAATCACCAAGACTCAAATCCTTTGCATTTGAGAAATTCACTTAATTATTCTTCCTTGCAGAACCAGAAAATCCTCAAAAAATGGGTAGTCTGCCCAACTTTGAAATGGATCTACAATACACTACCAAAACCAAAATGCATGGAATAAAAGTAAATGTGGCGTATCGTGCTTTAAACCTGATCTTAAACTCCTTTGTTGCTTTTCCAATTATTCTTACATTAATTATTCTTACATTAATGTCACAAGTCCATGGGACCGGATGAGCTCCACCCAAGGGTGCTGAGGGAGCTGGCGCAGGTAATCGCCAAACCACTTTCCACCATCTATCAGCGTTCCTGGTTATCTGGAGAGGTCCCAGAGGACTGGAGGCTTGCCGATGTGACTCCCGTCTACAAAAATGGCCGCAAGGAGGACCCGGGGAACTACAGGCCTGTCAGCCTGACCTCGGTTCCAGGCAAAATTATGGAGCAAATCATCTTGAGTGAGATCACACGGCACTTGTGTGGCATCCAGGGGATTAGGCCCAGCCAGCACGGGTTCACGAAAGGCAGGTCGTGCATGTCCAACCTCATCTCCTTCTACGATAGGGTGACCAGACTGGTAGATGAGGGAAGGGCTGTTGATGTGGTCTACTTAGATTTCAGTAAAGCCTTTGACACGGTCTCCCACAGTATTCTCCTGGGGAAACTGTCTGCCCGTGGCCTGGACAGGTATACTCTTCTCTGGGTAAAGAACTGGCTGGAGGGCCGTGCCCAGCGGGTTGTGGTTAATGGAGTTAAGTCCAGCTGGCGTCCCGTTACGAGTGGTGTCCCCCAGGGGTCGGTACTGGGGCCTATCTTGTTTAATATCTTTATTGATGACCTAGATGAGGGGATTGAGTGCACCCTCAGTAAGTTTGCAGACGACACCAAGTTGGGAGGTAGTGTCGATCTGCCTGAGGGTCGGATGGCCCTTCAGAGGGATCTGGATAGGCTGGACTGCTGGGCTGAGGCGAACGGGATGAGGTTTAACAAGGCCAAGTGCCGGGTCCTGCACTTTGGCCACAATAACCCCATGCAACGCTATAGGCTTGGGGCTGAGTGGCTAGAAGACAGTGATGAGGAAAGGGACCTGGGAGTGTTGATCGATGCAAGGCTGAACATGAGCCGGCAGTGTGCTCAGGTGGCCAAGAAGGCCAATGGCATCCTGGCCTGTATTAGAAACAGTGTGGCCAGCAGGAGCAGGGAGGTGATCATCCCCCTGTACTCAGCTTTGGTGAGGCCGCACCTCGAGTACTGTGTTCAGTTTTGGGCCCCTCACTACAAGAAAGACATCGACGCCCTGGAACGTGTCCAGAGAAGGGCAACGAAACTGGTGAGGGGTATGGAACACAAGCCTTATGAGGAGCGGCTGAGGGAGCTGGGATTGTTTAGTCTGGAGAAGAGGAGGCTCAGGGGAGATCTCATTGCACTCTATAACTTCCTGAAGGGAGGTTGTGATGAGGAGGGGGTCGGCCTCTTCTTCCAGATAACTAATGATAGGACTCGAGGTAACGGCTGAAAGTTGCGCACGGGGAGATTTAGATTAGATATCAGGAAAAACTTTTTCTCTCAGAGGGTGGTCAAGCACTGGAACGGCCTGACCAGGGAGGTGGTGGAGTCACCGACCCTTGCGGTTTTTAAGAGGCGCCTGGACAAGGTGCTACAAGATATGGTTTAGTAGCTTAGTGGGTTGTATTGGTGATAGGATGACGGTTGGACTAGATGATCTTGAAGGTCCTTTCCAACCTTGTGATTCTGTGATTCTGTGATTACAATTTTGCAAGTGTTCCTGGCATCTGCAATTGTTCAAATAGCTATACTGTATATAACTGTGTTTTGGGTAATTTCTTAGTTTCCTTGGGAATGTGGTGAGGCTTTTTTGTTCTGGATAGTTTTGGAAAGCTGAAATTTGGGCTTTATTCAATTGCAAAATGTCAAAAATATGCAATAAATTATGCTAGAGTTTATTGTATGTGAGAGTACTTCTCCATTTCAGGGGATTGTGTCAATATTACTCTAGCACGCAAGTTGTCTGTGGCAGGAAACACCATTTCATTTTGTGTTAGTACAATACCGAAATACAGTCATGTCTTGGACCAGTACAGGGTCATCGAGAAGCTATTTGAGATATAAATATAGTACAATAGTAGATCTCCACCTGCTGGTTTTTTTCTTACCTTACAGCTAAAATTAGAGTGAACCACTGAATATTAAGGGGGAAAAATTACTTTGACCATAACTTCTGCTTCTTCATTTTAGGAAAGAAAGGAACCTCCCCTGCGACAGGGGAGGTTCAGGCTGGATACTAGGAAAAGGTTCTTCACTGAGAGGGTGGCTGGGCCCTGGAACAGGCTCCCCTGGGAAGTGGTCATGGCAGTAAGCCTGCTGGAGTTCAAGAAGCATTTGGACAATGCTCCCAGACTTATGGTCTGATTTTTGGGTGGTCCTGTGTGGAGACAGAAGTTGGACTCGATGATCCTTGTGGGTCTATTTCAACTCGGGGTATTCTATGATTCTGTGAAGAACAGTAATCCATTTTACCTCTGCCTCTTCCTTGATATCTAGCCTTAAATTTTCATTGGGTCCCTTCCAGCTCAGGATAGTCTATGATTCTATGATTCTATGGTATGTAATACTCAAGCTGATTTGTTATCCTCTGGTGACCTGACAGAGATGCCACTGAGTTCCTGGGCATGTTCTGAATAGCTCTGCAATACTGAGATGGAAAAGTAACAATTTCAGCTTTTCATCAGAGAAGACAATATGATTTTTTGTCTCTGTTCTCTGTTCAGGCTCCATGTAAGCAAAAGGTAAATACATAGGTCTTCCACTTGCAGGTGTTTTAAGCTTTATGTGGCTATTTTCTATAGTTTGTAGGTTACAGCAGGGGAGTCAGCTGTGGTTGTACTTGGATGATTATTAGGGCTCTTAAGATGACTCCTGAGAAGGGACCTTTCTTTTAGTTTCTAAGAAGTGTAAAATGGAAATGTTTAATTTAAAATAAACTTTTCTGACTGGCCATAATGTATTTGCAGGTGAGTCTTGGATCAGTTCTCTGACAGGTCAGTCATGATCTCTACTTACACACTGGCTGCTTTATTTCTCCCCTAGTAGGTCTGAAAGGCTCATGCCTTTCAGAAAGAAAAAAGAGAGTAGCTGTAAGGGAAGAAAAGGCTGCTGCTTAGGAGGAAAGAAGGATCTTCAGACAGATTTGGTCTTCTTCTGAACCTCTCCCTTGAGCGTAAGGCGAACTGGCTCCTCCTAGGAAATTTCCTTTATTTTTTTCACTGAAGATGAGGCAAATAGGTTTGGTAGGAAGTGACTGGCTTTAACTCTTGTGACTTTGCAAGCAAATATTATGATATTGTATGTTTTAACTTAATTTTTGGAGTTATGGGATTATGTTTGTCTCTCAGAAATAGTTAAAAAGAGAGTTAATAGATCAAGTATTTCTTTTTCTAAAAACTATTTTAGCAAAACTGAAATACTTGGTGGGGAATGTTCCAGTTTTGACAGACTTTAGCGGTCCTTTGGAAAGGAATAGCTATCAAAAGCAAACAGGATATTCTATTTTAATGTGTGGGTGGAGAATATTTTGTTTCCACAAATGCAGCCCTCCTTGGTCACTGAGCTCTTGATCTGTGTGTATGTGGTGTGGAAATGAAGTTCAGTGAAATCACTGCCAGTGTACGGGCAGAAGTGGCAATGTTCCCTTTGCTGGTAGGGCTTGGAATTTGGTGAGGAAGGAAGGCGGGGACCGGGAGCCCTGTATCTTTGGGAAAAGGGAGCAGGGATTTCCAGCTGCTGTCCCTCAGGTTTGTACAGCTCGTGGGTGCTGCTGTGAAGACACTGATTGCACCTCACAGAGTTGTTCTGGGAGATACAATGGGGAAGCAGAACTATGGGGCAATTTAGGCCGTGGAAAAGGCCAGCTTTCTGGGCTTGGTCTTGCTCTGGAAAAGCTGTGGTTAAAGCTCTGTACCCAGGAAACCCAAGAAAGGAAGAAAGCAGAGCCACAGAGAGTCACTTTTCCTGCCCCTTTCCACTCTGAGTCAGTAGCATTACATTTGCAGCACATGCAAGGCTGAAAACATCATCCATCCATCCAGGAATATTTCAGAGGAAGTGCTTGCTGTTGGGGAGGTGTGACTAATTCACAGAGCTTGCGGAAAGGGTGTTGAACACAACGTGCAGCAATGGGTGATGCCTTCTAGCACATCCATCACCTCGCCCATTCCTCCCGTCTGCAGGGGACAGGTGGAAGGAAGGAGCAAGGGGATGCCCTGAGGAGATGAGCTGCCAGGAGAACTAAGCGGTGGTTAGCTCCTGCAGCTCCACAGGCTGCTCAGCTGAGGCAGCGTGAAAGAACAGCCACCACCTGTCTCTTGTTCCTGAGCTGGAGTTTCAGGCTCCCCCTCTGTTGCAGTAGCTGCTGCATGTTCTCTGGTGCCTCTGGATACAACATGAGGCAGGTCTTCCTCGTCCTCATAGCTGCACCCCACCAGGTGTGTATGTCCTTAACAAAAAGCAGGTGTTTCTCCTGCGGCAATGCTGCCGAACTCAAGCAGGGATCAGACCTTGCTTGTGCTCTCTGCTATATATGCAATGAGTAAAAGAATCCTGCTCTCAGAGCAACTGCACGGGAAGAGAGACAGGTGAGACGTGCCCGATGAACCAATAACTGAATGTGGTCAGAGCACAAGCTAATGAAAGCACAAGGTTACCGGAGGGCATCCGGGGCTGGGTCTGGCGCAGTTAAGCGAACGCCCCGCCGTATCTTGAGGAGAAGGTGATGCCGAGGGCTAGCTCGGTGGGCAGCCCGGTGACCGCCTCCTGGCTGGCGGCAGGACCGGCAGCAGCCGCGGCTCCCTCTCACGTCGGCGGGGCAGCCGCCCGGCTCCCCCCGCCGCCTGCCCACCTCTCGGCGGCGCCCCCGGGGCACAGCACGCCAGGGGCAGGGGCCGGGCGGCAGGCTCAGGGAGGGGGGTGGCTGCCCGGGC
>VXAL01001563.1:9236-26384 GCA_013399475.1 Chauna torquata | reverse complement strand
CCGGGCCCGGCCCGGCGTCTCTCCGGCCTTTCGGGTTCCTGCGGGAGGTTGGGGTGGGCGCATCGCTTCCCCGGTGCCGGCTGCAGGCCCCGATGGGAGTGAAGGTAGCGGCCTGGGGCCGGGCTAGGCTCGGCTGGCTGCGCGCGAACAGGTCTGGGGGCAGGCTGGGGGGCGGCTGCTCACAGGGCTTTGGTAGGGGGTGGGTGGCTCTGGAGGGAAAAGGGGAAGCTATCAGCAGAGGTAGCATACTAAAGGTTTGGAAGAAGCCGGTGGTGTTAAGGCTGGGTGAGGAGCAGGCCACTGTGCTGGCAGCCTTTGCTGCCCCTGGGAAGGGGTTGTTTGTGTTAAAGGAAAACTAAGGTTAGATAGTATTGCTGTTTGTTACTTCTGGTCTCATGATTAAGCTCTCCAACTCACAAGGCACTGAACTTCAGCTCTTCCTAGCCTATTCTTATGTCTATTTATAAAGTAACATTCAATAGCATATGCAGATTTGCCCCGTTAGACAGCCTATTAGTACTGCTGAAATGCAGTACGCCTGTTATCTCCCCCCCACCTTCTGCCATCTGTGTGAAGGAAGGCTTCACACTCCTGCTCTCCTCTCCCTTTCTAGATGGAGCCAGCAAAAGACCCTATGTTTTCTGATCTCCAGGAGCCTGAAAAAAGGGATATTACAGGATATACAGGTGAGATATAAACTGTGTTAGCTAAAACATGTAGGGATCCATCAAGTGGTGTTGGAGACCCTGTGTTCCCTCTTCCCAGCAGTCTGCTCCATTCTGGGTTGCTGGGATGTGTATTGTGTACTAGGCTGGGACAAAGTGGTCAGTGGTATTCTGTGTTTCTTTTTGTTGTGGTTTTCTAGTAACTGTTTTAAAATAAACAACACAGTTCATTTGGAATGAAAGAAAACCATCACATTTCTTTTTCTAGGCTTTTTTTGCAGGTAAGGAAGGTCTGAGGGAGTTGCACAGCTGCACCTGAAATGTATGGCTCCCCAGCACTGGCTCTGGATGGTAGTAGAGTGTTGTTCAGGTTCTCATTTCACTATTAGAGACCCAGGATCTCTGCATGGGTCTCTGCTCTGGGAGTTACCAGTTGTTTGGCTGTAGAATGAGGGAATGACTTTTCCTGCTCCTGCAAGAGGGAAGCTTCTTCATCTCTCTCAGAGCAAGCTACCTTTCAGGTGTAATGCCTCCCCCACCACGTATGTCTTTTGTTTTTCTTCTATTGCTGATATTTAGATGTTGGCAATTGTGGCCATGTAAATAGAGAGTATTTTGGCTCTTAAAGATTACATTGGATAAGAATTTTATTCCTTTGTTTAGTAGACATAGGGCCGAAATTGCACTTCAGAGTGTTACTTGGAACACAACCTGTTTTTTCTTAGAGGAATAATAAAACTTGATATGTCAAACTGAAGTATATGTAGTGTAAGTAAGTGGATACTTTAATGCTAAATCAGAGTTGCAAATGTCTTTCTAAATCCTCTATTTGAATTAATAGTAAACATCTTAGGATGCTTGCAAAAATGAAGCTCAAATAAATGTGCATTAGGTGATATTAATAATTCTATTAATGCTGAACTGATATAAATAAAAAATTTAGTCAGCAGAGTAAAATAACCAAAGCTTACTGTGGTTGCATGTTCATTCATTCTTATTTAGGCAATACATAGGCTGCATTCCTTTGGAAAGAAAAGGCTGTGTCTGAACGTTTATTGAGAGCTTCCCTGGGATGCTGTTTATTTAGCTTGTCACTGCCAGAAAAGTAGGTGTCATATTAGATCTAGATATGAAGAGAGAGATTTTTTTTTACTGGTAAAAAAAGTTAACTAATTACTAATTAACTCCTTTACTTCTGATGCATTAATATACAATATCCCTGTAACAATTACAACTGTTTCTGTGATTTTTAGGAAAAAAACCCTAATATGCTGACCTGTCAAAGTAGTTTAAAAATTTTAAGCAAATATTAACAAAGACAAGTGTGAAACAACCTAAACCTTTTTTTTGATTTTCCCCAACGACAGAGACTCTTTGTATTGAACCCTCCCTGTCCAAACGCATAGCTTTAGAACATAGTTTCAATATTTACTTAGCAGGCTTGAAGGCTTTTGGGTTGTCTGCAGGAACAAATAGCTAAAACTAGATTTTTGTGATGGCTGAGATGTTTCAGCATGTTCCTTTTCTTTCCTTCATTCTGGCAGTCTTCCTTTCTCATTTCCTGAGAGGAAAAAGAACAAGGAGATGTGGAAAGGAAGGTAGAGAAGAGGCAGGATTTTACCATTCTCTTCTTCCCTGTACCACTTCCTGTCCCCGTCCCCCCCCCATGTTTTCTTGACTCAATCTTCATAATTTACCTTCCATTTTGGGAAAAGGGAATTTAATGATGCAAGTTGATGGTAGGCTTGAGAAACTCAGTTATTTTACCAGGAGATGCGTACCTATCTTAGTGAAGAAGAGTCAGGTTGCTGTCTTACTCCAGCAGGGGACTGCATTTTGAGTGAAAATGAAGGAGAGAATGACATCCTGGGAAACCCTGAGCAAGATATACTCCCTCAGCTACCTGAAGCCTACAGCCCAGACTGGGTGGGAGCCAGCCTGCAAAGGCAGCAGAGGGCAACAAGCAATAAACCCACTCACCAAGCAAGAGGCTCCAGGAAACTCACTCTCATTGCTAATCAGCAGACACTGCACACAGAAGAAAAGCCCTACAGGTGTGTTGAATGTGGGAAGGGCTTCAAGGGACGTACCACTCTCATGAACCACATGAAAATCCACACAGTAGAAAAAACATTTGAATGTTTGGAATGTGGGAAGAGCTTTAACAGGAAGGCTGGCCTGGTGGTGCACAAGAGAATCCATACAGGAGAGAGGCCCTACAAGTGCAAGGAATGTGAGAAAAGCTTTGGATGTAGCTCGAATCTTATTGCTCACCGCAAAACCCATGTGAAAAAGAAAGCCTTTTCTTGTGACACGCGCAACAAAAACGGAAGCGCAGCTCTGTCTCAGCATCAGAGAGTCTGTATGGATGAGAAGCCCAGTAGGTGTGCTGAGTGTGGATATAGCTTCCATCCGTGTTCAAACTTCAGCAAACATCAGGGGATTCTTATGAGAGAGAGACCCAGTGAACATGCAGGAGGTAACTGAATTAAAATCTATTGAGTTTTATTTCAAGCTGTACAAACTCACATGGGGTGTATCAGACATGCTGTGATCTCCATTCCTTTCTAAATGCTTGTCCCTCCTTGCTTTGGATGCAGGTGCGGTGGTGTTTTTTTTTTCTCCCCCTTCCTGTATAACATATGCCATTTAAAGAAGTACCTTGAAAATGCTGAAGTTGAAATTTATACTTTGCCATGAGGGCTGCTTGGGACCTTAGACTATGCAAAGCTCTCATGTCCCCCTAACTCCTGATTTGTAGCGTTACCTGATGTGTAGCCCTAGGTCTTCAGACGTGCTTCGCCAGCAAAATACTAAGCTTAGGGAATTGGAAGGGATTTAGGCTTTGTTAATCAGTGCCTGTCTGATGCCTTAACGGCTGCATTCCTCCAGCTTTACTTCCTTACCCTGTGCACATTTCCCCCTGCCCTTTTTTTGGTGGTGGTGGGGGAGGCATGGGGGAAGCAAGAAGAAAGTTTTATCGTTTATTGGAGTGCAGGTGTGAGGGGTAGTAATGACCATATTTTAATTGTGGTAAAACTCAAGTCTATAATATTTCAGGGGGCTATGTCTGCCTAGTTTTTGTTCTGGTTTGACTTAGTCTGGGTCATCAGGTGACTTGAGTGAAGTTTTAGGTTTAAAATATGGGTGAGAGGAAGGGTTGTTACTGAGCTGCCTTGTCCTTGTGTGAAAGCACATTTAAAATGCTGACGTAGCAACTAATGATAAAGTGGGCTCTTGATTTAGACTGTGTTCCTTCTAGATGCATACTGTTCTGAACCTATATCTCTACATCATAAAGAACAGCAAAGGAGTGGTACAGAGAAACTCGAGATGGATCAATCAAATCTTATTTTTGAAGAGTGTGAGTATAAAAAGGCTTCTAAATTGCCATGGAAAGTATTTTTACATAGCAGACATTAACATTCTCTTCTCTTTGTACAGTGAAGAAAATGAGGGAAAATATGGATATGCTTCTTCTGAATCAGCAAAGTCAGCTGCAGGTCCTGCAGGAAATTCAGAAACAACTGAATATACTCCTCCCAGGCAATGATCTCATTAATTCAAATGTCTATAGCTTAGGACTGCTGCTAGGACGGCAGGCAGCTGCAATGGCTTCTCTTTCTTTTCCCCTTCTTAATCCCAGCAGTCTTCTCCCTGAAAGTACCCACCTCTTATCCCAGTCGTCTGCTCCTGAAATTCTTCTTACCACTCAGCTCCCAATCTCTCAGTTTCCTGCAGCTTCTACGACTTGATCAGCTTTGTGCTGTTCTGAATGTATCAAATGTAAACACATGCAAATACTATTTTATACTATCTTCTCACTCAAACATGTGGTCTCCGTGTTGTAATGTTGAAGTTGTAGTACTTTTGCAGATACTGACCCTATGGTCAGACTTTGAAGGATACATGCCTCAGATACATCAGCTAACAGAAGTTGATCAAATCTACTGCTCATTCAGTCGTTGTAGCATGCAGAGATTTTGGCCAGTAATGTATTTTGGCAGGGCAGCTCAAGAGATCTTTATCACCAAGGTGCAGTTAAGTAGAACATCCACATATAAAATACTGCATAAAATCTAAGTGTTGTTTTCTGGTACATCTTTAATACGTTGCTTGGCAACTGGACCTCTCCTAATGAGATGAAGCTAGTGATAAAATCTTCAGGGATGTCTTAAGCAACTCCTATTAAGTTTGATTTATATAGATGTCCATAAGCAGCACACTTATGTAAAGGGTTTCAATTCAACTGCACCACTATTCCCAGCATCTATTTACAAAAGCTTCTTTCGTTCAGGAAGGCTTTAAATTAGATAACCTTAACTGATTCTCAGGCCAGCATCACTACTAAAATTAGTGGGCTTGTTTTGTTTTGTGTTTTTGTTGTTGTTTTTTATCTTTAAAAACAAAACACCATTCAGGTTTACCTTGCTTACCAAGATTTCATGAGGAAAAGCCAGCATGACTTATAAAACACTTGTTGTTTTGTTCAAAGATAAACTCACTATGTAAAAGTCTGTTTTCAGATGCTCTTTGATATTCTGTTGGATTATTACATACTGTTGTCTTAGTTCACTGGAAGTAGGACTTCGGTAAATAATTTCTGCTTGGAGAGGAACACTGCAAAGCTCAGGTGCCTCATCCTGTGAAATCTGTGGGGGAAAAAAATTATTTTTCTGGTGCCTCATCCTGTGAAATCTGTGGGGGAAAAGTTATTTTTCTTCTGTCCTTGCAGGACTCTCACATGAGATCTTTTAAGGTCAGTAAGGCAGAGTTTTATGAACGGTTAGTCTTTTCTACCTCCTTGTTTATATCTGTGACACAGGCTGGTAGCAGTGTCAGAGCCTCTGAGCTTTAAAAGTGCGACAAAGCTAACTATGATGTTCCTTTGATGAACTGCTGGGATAGAGAAATTTTGGGTCTCACACCTACACCAAACAGTCTTTCTCTTGAACTTGTATTGTTTGTGATTTTTTTCTTTTCCTTTTAAAGATGTCTTGTTAAAAGGATCAATGTTAGTACTGAATAAAATATGATCTGGATTTTAAGAATGGCAAACACTACTACTCTTAACAAGTCATCTTGTTGGTGACATAAAGTACAATGATGTCAGATTCTGGTGCAAAGATAAAACTATGGGATCAGGTATGACACTGTGTGTGTAAATACAGACTGTGAAAATAGCACACTAGTTCTTAATGTGTAGGATTTTGTATTAGTCTTAAGTCATTAGAATTCATTGAAGCCAAACTGAGAGGCCTTAAAGGGCATTCCTTCAAAGTGAAGGAGAAGTGTTCTGAAATATCTGGGGTTTGTTTTCCATCAATTAAGCATATGAGAGTCATGTGGCTCTAGACTTAGGACAATAAGAGTTGCTAAAAATCTATGGAAACTCTGTGATACTGTTCATAATTTCATGGATGTTTGATTTGCTTTTGTTTAGAAGCAGGATTTCCTCTTCAAAGCAATAGTTAAACTTTGTATTTTAGTGTTTTTAAAATGTTCAGTATTAAAACATTGCACTTTTTTTTTTTTTTTTTAGAAATGAATCTTTTGTGAGCTTCTTTCCTTCATAAAAGGGCAACAGCACTTAGGCTGATACCTGAACTGGAGATGAGTTACACTACTGTATGTGCCTTCACTGACTGCTTCTGGTTTTCTCCTTCTCTCTTCCCTTTTCCTTGCGTCTAGGTATTCCCTTACACTTCTGTCTTTGGAAACTTCAGAAGAAGAGATAACTGTCTGCCACTTCTGCAACTTAGACCAAGTAGAAGGAATCTCTTATTTAAGGCCTTAAGTAGGCTTTTTGCCTGTCAGGAGGGAGTCTGTATATGATATTTCTCTTCTTAGCTACCAGGCACTGGAGCAGTTTGTAACAAACCTAAGGTGAGCTACATTCTTTTACGTTGGTGTGCTCTAAATGTATGTTGGGTCACATCTGAACTTGAGGAAATGGGCCTGATATACCTCTGAACTGTAAGCGTATTGGGGATTGGAGGAAGCATTGGTATAGAGGAGCACAAGAAACCATGTTACTTCCTGTTTTTAGGCTACCTCTCTCTCCTTCTCTGTCAATGAGGATTGAGGTTGGAAATCTTTCTCCTTCTATTCTAACAAGCACTTAAATGGTAGTGAAAAGCATCTCTGATGCTAAAAATAAGCCTGTACCTAGGTAGGTTGGGGCTTGGGGATTTCCTGCCCATTTTGGAAGGTTTCTGGAATGCTATGTGGCTTCTTTTCTTCCTTGCAGTACTCTGGCAATGATGTAAAAGGGCGTGTGGGTGCATGCGGCCATATCTGATATCCTTCCAGGGATAGTGGAGAGGTTTGCAATATCTAGGGAGACTCTTTTGTTTTGAAAAGAGAGCCATTCTTAACAGACTTCTTTTTACATACAAAAAATCATGACAAATGAAGCAAATCTGGGGAAATATGTGTATTCACTGTGTGCACAAGGCAAAGAAAAGAAGTGAGCAAAGAAATAGGAGAAGGTCACATAAGAAGAGAAGCCTCAAGAAACCTCAGCTGCATCAGAGGAAACACAAGAGGTGCTGCATACAGGCAGCTGAAGAAGGAAAGTGTAATGTCTATAAAATGCTTGCCCAGCCAGTAATACATACATTGCACTGACACGGATAGCTCCCTGCAGGTAGCCTCTCTCCTTGATCACTGCAGGAGAGTGCAAGCTGTGGGAGGTAACACTAAGAAAGCTGTGATGCTTTCAGCCTGCATCTGCTTCCCTGTTCTTGGCAGGACCTTGCAGGCCCTTCATGGCTCTTTTAGCTAAGCAAACAACATTAATGCTTTGTCTTGGGGTCTCACCAGCCACTCCACTGTTCACTTGGCCCTCATGTCTTCCCCCTGTGGCACAGCCCGAATGGTGGCACAAAGAAACCTCTTTCTATGTTGGGGCTGGCTTGGAAACACACTTCTGTGGGCAAAGCTCTTAATTATGGGGCAACAAGAACAGCTGGGAACAGAAATCCTCTGTGTGGATGTGGAGCTCAGAGGTTGAACCCCGTCTCAGCCTGGGTATTAAAAAAACATGCAGAAAACATTTCCAGTGAAGAACAAGTAATCCCAGTCCTCAGTGTTCATTGCAACATCAAAATTGCAGCATTTCTTTCTCAGAACTGTGCAGGAAGTCCTGAGGATCTAACTTGTAAGGGCTCTAGGTGTGAAGTATGCAGAGCTGAGAGCTACTAGTTTAAAAACAAACAAAAAACTTATTAGGTGTTATAGTAGGCTATTGGCAGGGTTTTTAAGCATTTAGTTAGTACTTGGATACATCTGTTTTTGTTTCCTGGTAATTTGGTTTCTGGACTTGCAGACTTGCTGTTTTCTGAATAGAGTTCTCTGACAGCTGAAGAATTACTATTTGTAAATACTAACATAGCAAAGACATCTTGTTTGCCTGCTTTTCCTCTAGGAGTGTAGATCTTATTTAAGATGCTCTGTAGCTCATATTTCAATACGTTTTAATAATTAAGTGTCTTCAAATGCGGCCTTTTAAAATTCTGATTTCACAACTATGAGGGCAAATATTGAAGAGCTATTTAAAAGACTGCCAAACAGATTTTTGTGTGTGTTGAAGCTTCCTTGTCCATAGAAATTAAAACTGGTAGAAACAATTTAATTTTAATGAATTCCAGGTTTCAATATCTGATTTCTTCCAGTGTGTTTCCCTGATGGCTCAGCAGTTGCTCTGGGATTTTGAGGTTCTAAAGAACTTCTGGAGATGTGTATTTGGGTGTTCTTGTGTCTTATGTTGTCCTCTTCAGGTCTGTCCAAATCTATTTTCAGATCCCCCTTCCTTGGGTTATACCATCTTTCTTCCCACATCATTCAGATTCCCCTTTGGCTCCCTGTATCAGTCAAATGCAACTTCAGGGTCATTATCTTCATTTACACAGCAGTGTGAAGCTTGAATTCGTGTTCATTCCTGAAGCGTATGGTTGCACCAGCAGGAAGGGACAGAAGGTGAACCTGTACTTGGATACAAATACAAATCCTGGTAGGTGCAATTCTCACAGCACAGGGGGAATGGAAATGGATTAATGCATTGCTTTATCTCTATCCTGAGAGGCAATTGATGCCAGACTCCTATTTGGAAGGCAGTGAATGCTAGGTGTATTCTACGTTGAGAACCTGGGCTTCCTTTCTAATCTAGTTGTGTGTGCTTTGGGGCACTTTGCACCATTTTGTACCAGCATAGCTGAAGTGGTGCTGCTTATTGGAGAAGTCTCTCCCTGAGCCTATGAGCTTTCAGATGGCCTGCATTGCTATTCAGGCTCTGAACAAGCTCCCTTACATCTCTGTTGTTCATTCTGAGAACTTGTCTTGCAAGGTTTTGTTGACAGTCCTTTTTGTATGAGGCAGCTGAGGTCAGTGACAGAAGACTTTAATTTTTGCTGGTAGCATTCACACAGGATCCCAAATGGAATAAAAGATGTTCCATTTTGCCAGTTCATTTCTGCCCTTCAGCAGGGTTGCACATGCTAAAGCTACTTTTGGTGCTCAAGCTCCTGCTTGTAGAGTAACTGCATTCAGGTTTTACTTTTGCACTGTTTCTTGGAAGTACTCGGCCCCATGTATTTGTTCATTATTCCTGTTTGCCATTAGTTTACCTGATCCCTCTTCTCCACTTCTCATCAGTTCCATCCTCACCTCCTGTGTCATGTACTTCTTGTGGTGTTTGCCTTGTAGTATTTGGTCTGTAAAGCTCCTGGAACATGCTTCAGCAACAGCTCCAAATAAATAATTGTTGACCGTAATAGCATCCTCTGGTAAGCTCTGGGGGGCTGTTTTGTTCCTCCTTTGTTCATGGGAAATTACTTGTATTATTTCTTCTTATATACTGTTATGAATCCACGCATGATGAAATCTTAAATAAGAACTGCAAGATAAAAATGTTAATTTACATTAGTCTCATGGAATCAGGCACAACTGAAAGAAACAGGAACAAATAAATCAATAAACCAATAGCAAGGACTGCCTTTGTAGTATCACCCTGAGAGCAGATAGGTCTTTTCCCAAAGAGCAATTAATATTTTAGAAACTGGAATTAGCAAAGAAGCAGAGCTAAAGAAGCATGACTTCCCAGGCTGCTGGCAGCTACAGTTAAGGAAGTCTGGATAGTCGTTGGGGACCTAGAGCCTTACACAAGCAGAGTATTTACTCTGCTGGATAACAATCTTTCATCTGTGCAGTGTTCCTCTTGCTTGTGTGTGGTGGTGGTCTGCTGTTGTTGTTAGAATAGGTAAACCTTGAGAGTTTTAACTAGGTCAAATAAAAATCTCGAACTGTTTCAGTCAGCCAGGTTTCATTTCTTGCACTTTCATCTGTGAAGCTTATCGCTATATCAGCATCTGGTGAGTAAATAAAAAATAGAAGGAAAACATCCGTGCTTTCACGCCTTTTCTAACAAACAAAAGCAAAACAGCACACACGTTCTGTTTTTATTCTTTTTCTGCTTGTCTTTAAAGTTATTTGACACTACCACCGTCATTTACTTCACACTAGTATTAGCTTTCCTGAGACTATTATACTCTGCATCTGTAATTGTTTTGTCATCTTTCCTTTCCTGTGCATTAATATTTCTGTTTAAACAATCCTAGCATGCATTTCATGGTGAGTGGAGTGTCTGAACACTCAGGACTCTGCTATTTCAAAAAGTGGAGCTATTGGAAAAAAGTTTTACATTTTAACAAGGGCAAATTCTTGAGAACATGTCATTGAATGTTTTCTAGTGTACCCATGTGTTGGAGCCTGCAATTTGTCTGTCTGCTGTGTGTTCCAGTCTCTTTGCCTAACACAAATTTGTTTCTGTCCCCGCTGCCCTTTTTTCTACTGTCTTGGTTACCCTGTTTTCCTTGCATGTTCTGAATTTTGTATGTCTCACCTGACTGCTCTTGGTTGTTCAGCTTTCCGTCACAGTTTATTTCCTTGCCCTCTGAGCATCACCACATTGGTACTGCCCCCTCCAAAGGTTTAAACTGAAAGATTGTGAGAGCTGAGTGAGACGTGTGCCTTTTGGGAAAGACAGCAGGCAAACTGGGCAGAGGTGATGAGACAGCTGGTCAAGAACAGGAGGGAGGTTGGTGGAGCAAGGCAAAGCAGTTGGGTCCTGCTCAGACTCAGCTGCAGCAATGGATCATCTAGAGGACAGGTTATGGTATAATTATGCACACCAGCAATGCCTTCAGCCTGAAGGACAGGTGGCATGTGTTGGCAGTGTAGTCAGGTTCCTTTATAAAGTCTGCAAACGACACTGAGCTGGGAAGAGAGCAGCTGGGAGCTGATTTGCTCAAGTGCAAGGCTGCACTTCAGAACGACATAGAGAGGCTGGAGGAATGGGTTACACAGGAACATCATGAAATGAAAAAAGTGCAAATGTGAAATTCTGCACCTGGAATAGACTAACCCCATGTAACAGCAGGGACCTGAATGGCTGCCTAGCAGCCCTGTTGAAAAGGACTTGGCCAGCTCTGGCAGCAATGAAGGATAACAGCTTTCTGGGCCCTTTCAACAGAAATGTAGCCAGTAGTCTGAGGGAAGTGATTATTCTCTTTTTACTTGGTACTTGTTAGACTTGTTAGAATACTGCTGTCCAGTTTTGGGGCCACCAGCACAATAAATGCATCACTAAAATTGTGTGAGTGCAAGTAAGGGCCTAAAAGATGCTCAGCGCGTTGCCTGTGAGGAGAGGCTGAGGGAACTGGGCTTGTTGAACTGGGAGAAGACATGGCTTTGGGGAAGGCATTGGAGGGACCAAATGGCCTTCCAGTACCTAAAGGGCAGGTATTGAGGAGATTAAGCTAGCTATGAGAGACAATGGTTAGAAATTGTAGCAGGGACATTCCTGCTGTATATAATGGAGGAAAAAAAAAGTTCACCAGGAGGATAATGAAGCATAGGAATTGGTTTCCCAGAGTTGTGAAGTCTCTGTCCTTTGAGATTTTCAGGATCTTACTGGACAAAGTTTTAAGCAAGCTTGTCTGAATTTAACAGTGACCTGCTCTGAGCAGGAGTTTGGACTGGAAACCTCCTGAGGTCTCTTCCAAACAGAATGATTTTTGTGAGTCAATGAAACAGAATGGAAATTCCTCCCCTTATAGCCATGGTAAATCCATTATCATAGTATCTTGAGAACCTTTGCAAAACAGGCTCAGAGAACACATTGTCCAAACTAGGAGAGGAGCTTTTGCAGTGATGTATTAGGTTAGTACTGGCATGGTCATTACTGGCACTGGGATCTGTATCCCAGCGTGTCCAGACCACAGGTAGGGATATAATTGTTCTAGGGCTATCACTATGACTGCTATGGGCTACAAAAAATTCTCAACCCATCAAGCCACTCCAAGGAAAAGCATGCCCCTTATCTTTTCCCCTGTGTTAGGAGAGGGTGCCCTGGTAGCCCTGGAGGCTGAAAATGTTTAAGGAACATTGTGTTTGGGTAATTTAACAGCACAGATCCTGGGGACACAACTACATCTCAGAGTGTGTTTTTTTTTTTTAAAAAAGGCCAAAAAAAAAAATCCTTGTGTAAAGTTTGCAAATGCACTTCAAAAAGACCTCTGGGACAGTGCTGTCTGGCTGGGTCCTGGCTGGTCATTGTGCCTGTGAATAACAGATTGTGGAGAGAGTCACAGTCCTTATTTCCCAGTCCCATAAGCCCACCTTCAATGTGGCAGCCTTTTCATGCCCTGCGGAATTGCATCTGGTCCTTTCAGGTTTCTTCTCTATGTATGAGGCAATGCTATGATATAGTTCTATAATGCTTATATTGCGAGTAGTTTTGTTGAGCAGGCTGGTCAAGTGATGGAGAAGGAGGTCACTGCATTAGTCCATAGCCAAATACCGTGCCTCCTGGCAGGGTTTGCTTGAGCATGTGCCCCACCCCTAAGAGGCATCATCCCTGCTTTTCCCCTGCTCCACCTGAAAAGAAGTGCTAGACAGCTGCATCTAATAAGGAGGCTCCTAAAGGTTGACACCCTTTGATTTTGTGGCTTGTGGCCCAAAGTATGGGGATACATGAGGCGAAACAACAGAAACTGGGCATGTTTACATGGTCTGCAGGCTGTGTTGGCACTGCGTTGCTCAAAGTGGTGGGAGTGTTTGTGAAACAGGATGGGTCAGTCTTTGCATCCTGTAGCTGAGTCAATGGTGCTGAGTCACTTTTGTTTTCAGTAGTAGCCACTCATCAGTGCTGTTCTAAGCTGAGGATATTGTTTTGCCTTACTTCTGCTTTTTTTAGGGTACTTTCCTGTATTTGTCTGAACTATTTGATTTGTGGAGGATATGACTTGTCTTATGGCAGTCTAAAGTGGTGCTCATTGTTCCAGCTTTTCCAGGTACCATTCTGCAGTGGCTAATTTTCTGCGTGCTTTAGAGGATCTAGGTATCCCATTCAGGGTTGCAGATGACACTTGACAATAAAACTGCATCGTCTGCCCTAGACCTAGTGGTGTACGGTATCAATATTAATAAGCTTGTTGCCTTGGACACTACTGATTGTCAATAGACCTTTATGCAGCATCCTAATATAGACTTCTAGAGCAGCTCAAGTCACTTTCTAGAAAAGTCTGTTCTTCATTGCAGAGAACAATGGAAGTCTAGATTAACTAGCCTGAACATGTCTGAGTTAGTGAAATGATTAATATTCCCAGTATCTAAATGAATCTAGCTTATAGGTATTGCACTAATGAGTGATGTGGGAAAGCCAACAAAGAAATGAATGATTTTGTTGACTTAGCAAAGTTTGAACCATGTGCCATAATAGTATGCAAGACCACACATAGGTAATAGGGATGGAAAAAAGACTTTTCTCATAAATCCATCAAATTTACTGAAGAAATCAGTGGTTATGAATGAAAAATGGTATATAAATAATTAAGGAGCCTGTCATAATACAGTTTTAATGTGGCGTTTTATAACTTCTGAATCCTTGACTTTGGAAAATTAGCAGTGTTCTTTTGCATAAAAATCTTTTCAAAACCATCATTGAAATTAGCCTTGGCAGTCCATACTAGGTATCTGTGCAAGTATTTTTAATTTGAAAGACTTCATTTTTGTTAGTTTAAGTAGGAGCCCAGTATTCCGGTTTAACAAGAATATTCTGAGTTCTAACCCTGCCCTCCACAGCACTTGCAGCCTTCCTGCCTTGTGGTCATTTGCAGTTTTAAAAATATATATATATGTATGTATGTGTGTATGTATACATACATCATTCAAATCACTAGTGAATCTGTTGAATCATTCTGGTCCTGGGTAAGACATAATTTCCCAGGTTAACACTGAATTGCAAATAAGTATTGTGATTTTTCTCACAGGTTTTGCATTTATTTTATAGTATTCTACCTATTTCTTACCTTATTTGTGACAATAATCATGTGTGATCCTATCAAAAACCTTTTCAAATATACACTATGTCATCTTCAACTTCTCCGTTTTTAACAATGCCTCTCACTCTACTGTAAGAGAAAAATACCTCAACTTGCTTGAGCCTACAGGATATTTCTGCAATTCTTTCTAGCAAAGATACAGATCTTATTGATCTCTTCTGTTGATGCTTCCCCCACCTCAGTGAACAGGGAAGTAACCTGCCTGTAGTCTTTGTCTCCCAATCAGTAATATTATAGAATGTTTGTTCTAAGTCCTTGTAACATTACCCCTTGTTGCTTGGCCATACTTGCAGTTGCTTTTTTTTTTTAACATTATCTTATGTAATCTGACCTACTTGTCACCTCCTATGTGGTTCCTGTTCATGATTTGAGATGAGTGGGAAATTTGTAGATTGTCAGATTTATTTTCTTCACCTTCTGTCCTTCCTCTAGTTTGAGATTGTGTGTACTTGTGCACTTCGTGTCATTTGAGAAACTGCTAGTCTTCCAACTGCCTGTTTTCCAAAGATTTACTTGCATTGGGATGTTATTGTCAATTCTGGGACTGCAAATATCTAGTTTCAGGAAGCAAACTGTCCTTACTTTGTTGTTCTCCCTCTTCACTTTGGTTCAGACATATTTTCAAGTATCACCTAGAAGCTTTATAATGGTTATAGGGTAGGCTTAAGAGGGACAAGTACTACAAACCTGTGGTGAGGGAAATGCAATTGATTTTATATGCTTTGGAGAATGATGGCAAATTCCAGGTAATTTTATGGTACAAGGCTTTACATACAAATGTCTGTCTAGCCAACACAGCATCTCATGGCCAACTTTAGATACTTCACATGAAGATACAATTTTCCATGCTGTAGTGGTTTAATCATGATAGACACATGGAAATGAAATATGTGCATTGGATGCTTTTGTTCTTCAGATGTTTGCATTTTAAATATTTACTTAAAATATTTCCTGTTATTTCTATGTATGAAAATACTTCTGTGTAGTAAACATGCTCTATTTTCCCTCATCCTTATTTGTATATTCACTGTCATACAATGAAGTATTCAAATGACAGTATCTTTAAATATATTCCTCAGGCATTTACACCATGCAGTTGTATTTAGAGTCGCCGTTCATCTGGTTTGTAGGGACCTTTTTAAAAATAATACACTGAATCTGTTAGTGGCAATTTTTTTTCCTTCTCCAGGTATCTTTCTCCTTTGGTTTCCTATATGGTCTGCCAAGTACAAATAAAAGGTTAGAACAGAAGATGGGCAGTAATATAGATTTTTCTGCTAAACAATTTTTTTCCATTTTCCCTTGCAGTTTAAAACCACTAAAGCCGTTCAACATGGTATGTTTACAAAAGCATGTAAAATCTGTCTTATAAATGGAAAATATAGCCAAACTATGAAATACAGAACTGCCAAATCTGGCTTTTTAAATACATATCAACGTATTGACAGAATGAACACCGACATGTTAGTAATTTTTCTGCTTCTGCAACTGCCAGGCTCTGAGCTGTCAAGCATAAGGGGTTCTTGTGTGCTTTTTGCAAAATGTACGGTCCTTTAGCCATCATGAACTGGACAAAGTGACTTCTGAGAAAGCTGCTTTCTGTCCAGCTGTTCTTAAATGCTTTCAAAATGCTTTGGAGAAAACCAAAGTATGCCAGTTGCCTTTTGGTAAGGAAAAGCCACAGGAAAACAATCTGTAATGGTTCGTTTCCCTTTCCTTTTTACTCCGGCTTTTCTCAGTGCTCAGAGCACTGGCTCTCAAGTATAAACACTAAGATTGGTTTAAATTCTCAAGGTCTGGAATTTTCAATAAAGAAATACAATTTTGGAAATATTTCATGCATGACCTTCCGACCTCACTTCATAGCTTTATTTATGTTAAACACTTTTAAGTCCTTAAAGATATAAAATGGTGTTTAATGAGAAACTTTAAAAAAGCTTTTTTTTTTTAAACAGGGTGACACAAAGCCTCGTACCTTTAAAAGTTGAGAAACTAATTTCATAGTAGAGAATGTAGTCTTCTTCAAAAATTAAGACATTTTAGACTAGGCTGCTCAGTGTGTAATCACTACTTCACTACTTTATAAGGCAGCATTATCTTTACATTAGAAATTACATCAAAATTAAACAAAAGGTGGAATACTATCAAAACATAGTGTATTACTTTTCTATAATTCTGCAAGCTAATTTCTCCAGAAAGAAATGCACTTTTTTTTAAAATCAGCTAGGTCTTTTAAATGCATATCATTGACTGTTCTGTTGGTGGTGTTCATGTTTTTGTGACAATGATGATTTAGATTTTGGTTCACAAAACATTTTTGCAAAGCTCCCTCCTACCAGCTATGCACAGCTCTTAATAAGTAAAAAAAAGCACAATTGCTAAAAAAGTCTTGTAATAGACCTTGCCCTTACTTGTTTGGTGACCATCTGCATCAAGTGTCAGTCCAATACTTTCCTTAGACCTCCTCTTGCTGTTGACATACTTTTTTTTTTTTAAAAAAAAGCCTTTGTTGTCTGACACCACACTGGCCAGTGTCAACTCAAGTTGAGTTTTGGCTTCTGTTTTCTCCCTGCAGATGTGAACTGCAGCTCTGTACTCTCGCTGTGAAGCCAGACCTTACTTCCAAAGATCATATATTTTATTTTTCTGCCCTAGTTCCAGGAGCAGTTCCCTGATCAGCCAGTCCTGATGCAAGAGGCATTTAATGCCTTTTTTTGCCTCAGTTTTTAATAGTAATGACAGATCCTGGGCTGTGCAGTCCTCAGGGTTAGAAAGCAGTTGCTTTCAGTATGTCAATGAAACTGTAAGGGAACGGTTGCATTAGCTGGATGTTAAGTACATTGGACCTTATGGGATTCACCCCAGAGCGCTGAAGGAAATAACAGACATTACAGCTGGACCCCTCTAAACAAAGGTATGGGGAGTGGGGGGAGGTCCCTGCTGACTGCAAGCTAGACAATCATAGAATCACTTAGGTAGGAAAAGATCTCCAAGATCATCCAGTCCAACCTTTAACCTAGCACTGCCAAGTCTACCATTAAACCATGTCCCTAAGCACCACATTTAAACATTTTTTAAAT
>VXAL01001561.1:6367-29355 GCA_013399475.1 Chauna torquata | reverse complement strand
AGGGAGGGAGGGAGGGAGCGGGCGGCGGCAGCGCTCCCCCGTGAGGCGCCCGCTTGCGCCCTGAGCTTTGCCCTCCTTCAGGTGCCTCCAAGGGGGACGTCCGGGAGAAGGTGTGGGACTACCTGGAGGCCAGCGGCCTGGCCGATTTCCCCCGGCCCGTGCACCGCCGCATCCCCAACTTCAAGGTACGGAGGCCCGCGGCCGCCCGGCTTCGGGTGCGGGCCCCGCCGCGTCGTCGTCGGCAGCCCGGGGCCCAGGCTGACAGGGCACCCAGCTCCCCGCAGCGCTGCCTCCCGCCGCCTGTCGCTGCCGCAGTCCCGAAGCAGACACGTTCCTGCGGGCTGTGCAGGTGGGCAGCGACGACAGGGGGAGGCAGAGAGCTGAGAAGCACCGCCCCGCGAGCGGCACGCACGGGCGGTGCGCCGCGGGTCGGGTGCGAGTGGCTGGCGGGCGTGCGCCGCGTTTTACTCCGTCGGTGTACAACCACCTTGTGGATGAGATCAATATATTTACGGCAGGGGAAGCTGAGGCATATGAATTTCACTCCCGGAGGCCTGCAGCAGGTCCGTCAGGAGGGAAAGCTGAGGTTGCATGCCGTCTAGGACATGGTCTAGGAGCATGCAACATGCTGGTGCTGCTTCAAGGTATGCAGCCGTGTGCCTGCCATACGCTGAAGAAGCGATGACCAAAATAGTACTGTGGGAATGCGTGCTGGGTGTTTTAGCCCATGCGCAGCACTGGGAAACTGGCTTTGCTTTTGCTGAAGGGACTGGCTAGAAAGGTTCTGCCTAGTTAAGGTGCTGAGAAGAGCCATGGCCCTGAGGTAGAATAGGTTTTGAAGTGGGTGGAGGGAGCTTCTGTTGCACCCTTAAACAAGGGGATGGCAGAGGTGAAATTACTGAGTGGGGGGAGTGCGTGCTTTGCCAGGTTTTAGCACCTCACTCGGTTAAGAACTTATTTTTTGAGTTCAATATAGTTTCTGTAAAGAGAGCTTTATCCATAAACTGGTTCATCCAGAAAGAGTCCCTGTGGCTTCTGTTTATAGGAACCTATTTGTGTTTATTGACTAAAAAGGGAAATTGCCCTCCAGCTTTGAGTTAGGTGTGAATGGGGCCAAGTTAGGCAAGGCGAGCATACCCAGATCCCGTTTTTTTCTGTGGCCTGCAAGATAATACTGGAGCACTCAGCCACTGTTGGTATGTGAGTGTTTCTTTCCCATAGACAGTTTCACAAAATTAGCAGTATGTTCCTCTTGTTTAAAATCTGGGGAAGTTAGCCTCTCTGCAGGATGAAAGAGTAAAAATTTCCCGTCTGCTTTGAACTCCTTGGTGATGCACGGTTATCTTATGAAAACAGGGTGCCTCTCACGCTGCGACAAGGCTTCTGGCTTTACAGGAGTTCAAAGCTGCCAGTACTGTAAAAATAAATCCTGATGCTCCCCAGAAGAATGCTCGCTTTCTAACGCTGGAAGTAAGTGAATGCATTCTCTTCTCTCTTGATTCTGTTCTTCACACAGGGGTCTCCCCAGGCTTGCTGCTCTATTAAAGAGCTCGATGTGTTCAACAGAGCGAGTGAGATCAAAGTGGATCCTGACAAACCTCTGGAAGGTGTTCGGCTAGCTGCGCTGCAGGTAACTGAGCACCTTTGCACTCCTGAGGAGGAGAGTGGGACAACAGTGCAGTGCTTAGCAGCACCTCTTGGTCAACCCCAGCCATTTTTCCTGCAGTTTTACCAGTCCTAAGCTTCACAAGCTGCTCATATAAGCATATCTTTGCCTTTTTAGCAAACGACAAAGGCGCGTGTAGAGTTTTGGTAAATTAGTGTGTTTCTGTGGAGCATCAGCTGTTTCCCTGTCCTTGTGTTCTAATTCCCAGAAACACATGAGGTAGCCTTGCCTCAGATTGCCTTGCGTTTATCACAAGATGAATGTCTGACAGACATACATCAGACCTATGAAAGTTCACTAGCTTGTTATCCTGAGTAGCTTATTTGTGGATATAAACTCTAGACCAATAGGTATGTCTTGCCCTCTGTTTTTTTAAATAATACCTTGTCTGAAATGTTGCTGTAGTGGAAAGGATTCATCTACAACCACTACACAGTCACCGATGCTGATTACTCATAGAAAATAAGATTGACCACTTGGAGACCTATGGGACAGTAGAAATGTTTCTTCAATGTAAAATGAGCCCACCTCTCTTTAGTGTGGTAACTCCTTTTGTTACGCAGGCAAGGAAGACTTTGTTGGTTCCCACACCACGTCTGAGGAGTGGACTGTTCAATAAGATTGTTCCACCTTCAGGTGCAACGAAGGAGATCCTGCGGATATGCGCTACGTCTCAAGTAGGTATACAAATCGGGCGAAGTCTGAATTATGTTGTGTTATGATAGTCTAACTAGAAGTTGGAATACCAGGTGCCACCTGAAATGTTGTTCTGCTAGTATGTTGATCCTGGTTTTGTGTACACATCCACCGTGAATAATCTTTTGGTAGTACTTAAACCATGCATAAAGCAATTTAGTTTTTTCGTTTCTATTTGATTTATTAATAGAACAGTATCTATATGTTATGAATGCTTTTTGGAACATTATGAGCAACTTTCATAGGTGGCTTGGATCTTTAAGCTTCTAATAAGTGTTACTCATATTTTATTTTGCAGTTTTGAGCTAGTAAACCCTGTAAGGAGTATTTTAGTTTACAGTTTTTGCCTAATCTGGTCTATAAAATATTAGGAGTTACTAAATAAGAAAGATCAGTTCTTCTACAATCTTAAGACTAAAGAAACGTTAATTCTGTCATTTGCTTCAACTGAGGGTACAAAAATAATGTGTATGTAATGGTTTTCTTTCAAGCGTGGTATGTTGCTGCCCTCTGGTGTTAAAATGTCGTACTGTATAGCTAAAGTCACTTGGCAGAGAAACCCGTGTTACTTTGTATGGAGCGTTTTTTGATGTGATAATGTAACTTGTACAAAATGAATAGTTCTGCTGTATAGTTTTATTCCCTTCTTTATCTCCTGCTAAAGGCAGTAAAGCTCTAGAGTGATCTTGTGTACAGCTGAGGATAGTAAATGGATGGTAATTAGTAGCAACTTTCTTTGTTGGAAGTTCTATTAAAGTCATTAACTAATTAAGCTTTTAAGAGTTGAAGAGCACTTCTGAAAGGGATCTTTCTCTTGACCTGCCTCAGGCCTCATGTCTGATCTATGATCTTACCACCATGTGTCTCTTTTTTCCACAAGTAGGTTTACTAATGCATAAGTGCTGTTAGCTGTTTATATTTACAAAGCAGTGTGCAAACAGTTCTTAACGACACTTCTGTGAAGCGGATAATGAGCCTTACTACTGATGGTCATATTAAAATTACAGATCTTTTGGTTTTGTGCTCTACACTGAAACTGCTTGGCTTTTTATTGTGAGGATTAACTTGGCGTAAGGTTGAATTGATGTGAGGAGGATTTGTTATGCTGTACACATGTATTAAGAGTGAATGAACAACATACCTTTTTAAGTTTTAAACATCTGATGTTTGAAAGCTAAAGTGAAACTCTGGTTTTAATTTCTGCAGCTCTGGACAGAGTTTTGTTAGGATATGTCCTTCAGAGAGGAGCCTGAAGGGAGATGAGGGGGCAAGAGGAATCAAAAAAGGATGACAGGGCTTTGTAAGGTGTTTCTTCTCACCTGTTGGGAACAATGTGTTTTTCTGTTCATTAATGTTTTGTGAGGAAGTTTTGGTAAAGATAGCTTAGCTTGGCAGTGGCGCATCCTGAGTGATGATCACAGAGCAAAGTGTTGCAGAATGCAGTCTCAGGGAACATATAGGCAGCTTTGGAATGTGCTCTTAAAGATTTGGGTCTGGAGAAACTGACAGTGCTGTGTATACAGTGTGAAATGGAAAGTAATCCAGCATCTGTGCCTGGTTGTACTTCAGTAAAGCATTTTGGGTACAGTTTAACGTCTTCAGGTTGTAGCTGTCTGTCAAAATTAACCTTGTGATTTGTATGTGAGAATTACTTTAAGAATTTGTAGTGCTCTGGCACTGCTCATGAACATGAATCTATATATTATGACTTTCAGTTAGTGGGAGTAGTAGAGTAGTAAGTTTCATTTGCCCTCATTTTCAGAAATAGATGCTGAATCAAGGGTTTCATATATGAGTTTTTGATCCTAAATAAGTAACTTTGTTTAGAAAATTGCCCACCTCCCTTAGCTTTCCCTGAAGCGTGCCAAAATTCATGTCACTGTAGTAGTAGAAAATGTATTCTATGATTCCCTAGAGGGAATCCCTTTCCAGACATCTACAACTTGTCTATACATGGAAGAAACCCTTTGGAACATGGGGATTTACTAGTATTTATCAAAATGCTCTGGATTTCAGCTTCACTGGTTGGAAGACTCTGCGCTGTATGAACCTAAAGTTATGTTTTTCTTGTAGGGTATAAAAGAATACAGTGTGCCTGTAGGTCTTGATGGGAAAGCACGAGTGGACTTGGTTGTTGTAGGATCAGTGGCTGTCTCTGAAAAAGGTAAGATAAAGCCTTGTAAGCTTTCCAGGAGGAGGGTGTTGAGGTTTGTAATGTTACATCTTTGTTTTGGCAGACCCAAAACTCTCATTGGACCTGAATTATGGTCTTAAGTTGTCTCTTCTGTGTGACAAATCACTGATCCCAAACCAACCAGGAAGAATCAATGCCTGGTTTACAAGAATGCCACCAGGATTTGGTGGGCACAAAATAGTTTAAGAGCATGCTGGCTGCTATTCTGGCCTTCAGTAAAACTATTCCGGCGAGCTTTTTTTTTGCTTCCCTTTCTTTTAAAGGAAGCATGGAGGGCTCTCTGTTCAGAGATCTGTGCTGCTCTAACAGGGTGTGTAAAAGGACGTGTGTTGCAGCTGCTGATTCACTACCTATTTGGGGATCAGATTTTGCATTTTCTAGTCTTTTGAAGAATTGCTGGTGGTGATAAGTTATCCACTGACTTTATCCATTGCCTAAAATAAAATGCACTTTGTATGTGACCTAGACTCCTCTTTACCCACATGAAGTTAACCTAAGTTTAATATGGGTAGATGGTTCTAATTATAATGGGTAAATAGGTGGCTGTGTTAACTGAACTGGATCAGATTTAGTTTATTCTTAATGGGAGGATCGTGGGATCCTTCAGGTGTTCATTGAAACTAATGTTTTATTTTAATTTCAGTGCTAATTCCAAGTAAAGTTGCATTCTGTGAAAGACATTGATCTGAATTTTTCCCAAGTTACAACTCTGTGCTTGGTTTGTCAGCTGCAGACTGCTTAGTTTAATTGCATGCTTTGACAGTTACCATTCATTCCACTGTGCTGTTTGTGTTTACTGTCGCCTTTTGCTTTTGTGTGTTTTAGGCTGGAGAATTGGAAAAGGGGAAGGTTATGCAGACATGGAATATGCAATGATGGTGTCAATGGGAGCAGTGAAGGAGGATACACCTGTGGTTACTATCGTGCACGACTGCCAGGTAAGATGAAACATCTGCTGTCAAGTGACAAGTTGGAACTGTGTGCTACTGAGTGGTGCATCTGAAGAAGAGACTTGGAATGATTTTGGTGTAGCACCTTTACTTTGTTTCCACTATCACTAACAGATTTTGACACATTACAAGACATCAGAATCATGCACAATTTTAGTGAATTTGTTTTTAACAAATCTCTTGTTTCTTGTAGGTGGTTGACATAGCAGAAGAGCTTCTTGATGATCACGATTTAACCGTTGATTATATACTCACACCAACAAGAACTATCAAGACTAATTGCAAACGACCAAAACCACAGGGAATAATATGGCATAAGGCAAGTTACCTCTGCTAACAATGGCTTGCTGCTACCAATGTTCTGTTAATAAATCCCTCATTTTTTATTCTCCTGGGAAAATTATATATAAACACATTTGTTACTTTAGAAATACTTGGAAAAAGAACAGTTGTGTTTGTCAGATGAAACAAAAAAACCAGCATACGTGTTCAGTGGTTTGTAAATGGTGATAGTGATGAAGTATATTATTGAAGCCAAAGTTACTGTATCAAATGAATCATAAGGTTAGAGTCGCTGTTAACATCATTTGTGGAGTTTTAAGATAGACAACATTTCTTGTAGTTGTTTACAGTATAACAGCCTATGTGAGCTGAGGGGCTTCCCCATCTTACATGTTTTATTCCTCAGTGCTCCACAAAACTGTCTGTGCTCAATTTCTGGAGGCTGTACTGGGGAGACAACTTTACGGCATTAAGCAGTGTGGAATGGGTGGAATATACGCTGCTCCATTTGTAAAAGAAAGGCATGGCTTAGTGGCTGGTACGTTGCTGTTTACATAGTGAATGTATCGGATTGGCTTCCAGAGGATAGGTGAATTTGTGACTGGTGCTCATTTTCAGGTGGAGGAACAGTGACTTGATACTGCTTTAAATCATGTATCATTATTTCTCGATAATCATTGTATTATGGGTTTGGATTTTTTTCAGAGATTGTCAGAAAATTCAGTGGTTTCACAAATGATTTCAGAAAAGCATTTAGTAAATTATTCTACTGGAAATTCATTCTGGGAAAACATTTCTTTGTCATTAGATTTTTCATTCCAAAAATCGTCCGGTTAGGGAGCAGACCCAATTCCGCATGACTGGGTAACGGTATGAACACTAAAGTGAGGAATAGTATACCCTTGTTTTGCAGAAACCACTGAGAAAATATTAATGAATACTTTTAGAGAAATAAGGAGTTGTTTGGCAAGCAATTAACAAAGTAACAAGAGTTAAATTTGCTAAGGTAAAGTATCTACAACAAACAATTCTAGCTACTACTATTTTTATTCCTATGGTGGGAGAGTATTTTACCCTGACTGTGGTTGAGGATTTGAGGTTAAAAATAAATAAATAAAAGCTTTCTCTGTACTAGTGCATTTTTTCCATTGAATTATTTTTGAATCATAATTTTTTAGGATATTATTGAATGTAATTGTTTTGAAGGCCTGCCCCTTGTGCTCCATCCATCTTGCCAACATACTTTTGATTATAGTCTGTCTTTCTTAGTGTCAGACCAGTCTCAGTAAGTGGCCTTGCTAATGCTTCCCCCCCCATCTCCTTTACTTTGCTAGCGACATTTTTTTTTAAAGGTCTGGGGAACAGTCTCTTGCAGGGGCCCTTAAAAGTTAGTGTTGCTTTTGCCACTAGTAGAAAGTCAAATCAGTCCCCAAGCAGTATATCAAATTCAGTGTTACTTTTGCTTTTTTTTTGCTTTGCAGAGAAAAAGTCAAGATCAGTGTTACAATATATTACTCAAAAGTTTATGAAGTATTTGTCGTGAGCCCTTTGAGCTTGTATCTACAGCTTGAGGAGATGCTTAGTAGAGTTGTGTCTAAAGCTTGCGCCACATTGACTTCAACCAGTTTGCATGTCATAATGAAACTTTTTCTATAGTAAGCTCTACGTTAGTGATGGTGTCTGAAAAATACTGCTCTCGATGAATTTTCTACAACTTTCACTGAGAACAGAGCACTTTACATGACTGATCTTTTTTTAAGTGTTTGAGAGTTAATTTAGCATATAAAGCAGCTTTTGGCTGCTCTTCAGAGCTTGTATTGATTAGATAATATTGGAGAATACTAGTCAGACTGGGGACAATTATGTTTCTGTTGTTTTGGGACAAGAACTGTTGTCTGTGTGAAGAAGAAAGAATTTAGCATTTTTCTTTCATAGGGAACTGAACGACTTGTATACATTTTTTTTTTGTGGTTGTGGAGGTAACTGTGATCAACTCCTGCACAGAGGGTCTTGGCTGTGGGAGGTCTACTTAATTGTTAGGTTGTTAAAAAAACAGGATTTGATTGGGGCTATTTAAGTGTTTGTCTGTTGGCTTTTCCTGGATGCTTCTACATCATTTTCTCATCCTTTTCTCTATATCCTTTTCTCCTTCAAATCCTGGCTTTGCTGTTGCATTCCTGTTCCTCTCAGCAAGACTAAATGGACCAAGAAGTAGTCAGTAAATGAGTACCCCACTTCTGAATATGGTGTTTTGTCAACAGAGAGTAGCTTAACTGCTTTAAGATGGGTGAGGTGTAAAATACATTGCAAAAAAAAAAAATCATTCTTCACTGGATCAAGTAAAGACAATGACTTACAAAATGAATTAAAGGTGTTTGCAAACATGGGATTACTGCTAAGCATCATTGTAAAGGATGTGCTTTCCTGAAGCTGTTAGGATAAGTAGCCATTAATAGGTACACTCTGTTTTCAGCTCAGAACGAGGTAAAAGGGTGCTCACGCAGTCAACAAAATGCACATCTCCAGGCTAGATTTCTGTGCTCAAAGAGGTACTGTGTTTTCTGGGAGTGTTTTTGTTCGTTATGTGCAATGTAGGAAGGAAGTAGTGAGTCAGGTATGGGAACAGGTGCAAATTATTACATACTGTGATTTTTGTCATAGAAACACTGATTTTTAAAGACTTCAAAGGAAGTTTAAGAGCTACAATATTATTACCAAAGAAGCATTATCAAAAGAAGTGCTAGGCACTCTAGAAACATGTCTAAATAGAAAGGCAATACTGGAGCATGTGTACGGGTGAGCTTTCTGCATTGGAGTTGAGGGGTTTGAAAAATCAGTAAGTGCTCTTGGAGGACAGCAAGAGCTGCTAAGAGCTGAGCACTCTGGAAAACTTTATTTGGATGCCAGTGGAGAGTTATTTGGCTTTGTCTGTCTTGAAAATCCAACCCATTGTTTCTGGGAACTCTAAATTCATGAAACAACTTACTTTCTCATTTAGTATTTTGTATGGGTAGCTGTGATCTTTATCTGCGACACTGTCAATTATGTTTGTCACAATTATGAAGTTATTTGTGCTGTGCTTATTTTAAATTGAAACTATACAGACTAATTAAAATACTTGGGGTCATGAAGAGAGAAACGAGAGTAGTTGGTGGAAAAATCACTAGATTCTAGCAAGCATTTCCTTCTGTTTTTTTATCGCTCTTTTGCTGAGAATTTTATAGAAGTAGGAAGAGACTTTTCCCAAAATGAAATGAACTGGGAGAATCCCTGGGTCTAATGTTGAAAGCGTTTAGTATGCAGTGGCAGAGACGTACTGAGGACAAACAGCTTTTGGTTTGGGTCTGTGATAGAATATTTGGAAAGTAAAATAATGCTGTTTCAGAGCTCAAAAAATTCACACACTCAAGCTGGCAAAACCTTTAGCCGGGACACGCTGTTGCCATCAGAAGAAAATTACTGTCAGTTTAGCCAAGGGGTTTTTTTTGTTTTGTGGGGTTTTTTGGTTTGTTTGTTTGTGTTTTTGAGGGATAGCGTGAGCAGGGTAGGCTACCACACATGGTTAAACATCTCAACACCTTTGCAAATCTGACCCTTGCTGCAGAGTCCATGGAATCAGTTTTTGCTGATGGATTCCAAATGTGGGTTGCATAAGTTTCTCCTGAGGGACACTAGCAGACTTCATGGGCTGCCAGCTCCCAGAAATATGCCCTCGGATAGCGTGCACATATTTGGACATTTTATCATTCATTTGCACAAAATGTTCGACTGTGCTGGCCTGTCCTTGCTGTCTTGGCTTGGCTGTGCTTTAAACCCCTGTGCGTAGAGCTCTCCCTGAAACAAGCAACTGATTAAGGAGACAACACGAGAAGTGGGCTCTGTCCTGGAGGCTGTTATGAGGAGTCTAGAGTCAGACATCCCCCAGGGAGGGCAGAAATGGATCTTCCAAACGCCTTTGGCCTTCCAGCCTCACTACATGGAAGGGCTGGTGGATCTGCTCTACTAAAGATCATTTGGTCTTGTTCTCAGCCTTCCGTGGCAGGGCAGGGCAGCAACATTTGTACCCATCTTGAGCCATGTGTTCCTGTATCAGTTGGTGTGCCCAGGTGGGTGGCGATGTGAAGCAGAATTAAATAGCAGACCTAGCATCCTCTCCAATCTATAGCTGTCCTTCCCTCATCGGCTGTACATCAGAACTGCACCGCCTCTGCTGCCAGGGAAATCAAAGTGGTGTTTGGCTTGGCCTGCACTGTATCAGGGGTCAGCATTACTCATTCTGTCAGAGGACAAACACATCTTTCATTTTCTCCAGCAAAATATTGAAAGTGGCTGCATTCACTCTTCTGGAATAACAGTGGTTGAGGAGAGCCCCCATGTTCCAGCAGAGACGTTGCAGAAGTCCATCTGCCACTACGTTGTTGTGGGACGAAACCAGGTGTTGTAAGAGTGGATGCTCAGGGTTAAGTGCTGGGAGATTTTTATTGGCAGGCAGCATCCCAGACTGTTTTCTTCAGGTTTCTGTCAGAGAGGGGCCACATTTCCCTTCTCAGCTCCTTTCCCATAGCACGGTAATTGTGTGCCAGAAGAATTCATCTACCCTGCTGTCCTCTTTCCCCAAGGCTCTCCCAGCCATGGCAGGGAGTAGGCAGGATTGTTAAATGATTAATTGCCTTTGGTGGAGTTATTTTTAACCTGAATCACTTCAGTTACTGAGTTCATAGCACAGGCCCATGAGCACTTCTGTTGTCCGACCCCAGAAAGCTGAAGCGTGGAAGTGGCCTGGGAATTGGTGGTCAAGGGATAATAGGAAACTTCTTCAGCTGGCTTCACTGCCAAAGCCAATCATTTAACTAAATCCCAACACTCAATACAAAGTTTACAAACATCAATAAATGGTTTGGCCCTGACTTTATAGGGATGGAGGGAGCAAGGGAAGAAGCGTCAGCCACTGGGGTTGCCCTGGCCTGCATAACAGGATCAACAAGATTCGGGGCAGAACCCAAGTCCCTTGCACCCTGGCTTAGCCTTAAGCACTAAGCAAGGCTAGGGAGGAGTGACCAGCCGGCACAGGACCAAGAAACGTGCAGCTTGTTTGAAAGAGAGGAGGAATATCTTTGGACTCTCTCCACATGGAAATAAATCATTGCAATCCTCCACAGCTCACAAGACAAAAGAAACTTTTTGCATGATCATAATTAGCAACACATTGTACTACCACAAAGGAGTTCTTTTGTTTGGCATTTTGCAACAGAGCAGAGCAAGCTTTTTCCCCTCCTGTGCCATCCACTGTCTCCTTTGCCCTTTTGTCTCTCATCCTCTGCGCCCCGAAAAGGGTGGTGAATTGGTTTCTTGAATTGAAACTCTGAATTCCCAAACTGCTTCTGCCTTTACTTAACATAAAAGGAGTGAAAAATACGGAATGGTTTGAAAGCTTCGGCCAAACTAAAAGATTCTTCTAGACCACAGGGAAAATAGTCCTAAAGGTAAATCCTCTGTCACTCTTTTGTGTCAGAAGGATGCCAGTTGACAGTATCAGAACTAGTTTAATGGTTTGGGGTTGTTTTTGTTTTTTTTTCCAGAAAGATTTGTTTGTAACAAAAAACAAAGTGTCAAATGAACTGCCTTTTCTTCTTCAGTACTGTAGAGGCTTCTTACTGGTATCCGTACACAGGGCTGAATTTCAGGTAATGATAGGCTCCCTTTGTGGTGGTGTTTGATGATCAGAGCTTCAGCTTTTATAGAAAAGTAGTTCATAGTCCTTCTGAAGACATATGCTATTGCAACTACATCTTTCTGAGGTTGCAGGGACCCTGAAACAGGAGCTCCAGTCAGATGCCAAAAAATGCTCGTCACTCCAGTGAGAGAAGAGGCTATGCTGAAGCCTGGCCAGTTGAACTTTGTTTTAGAGAATATGCTGGCCCCTGGATTGTCTAAATCTTCAGTTTGTCCTTGAGAGACTGGGAGTTCCAGATGCAGCCTCTGAGCACCCTGCTCATCGATTCCCTTAATCTACAAAGTGGGGCAGGGTTTGCTCTTGGTAGTGTTGATCTTTCTAGCTAAACACTCAGTCCATGCCTTAGGAATTGAGTTTAATTTCAGGGTGAAGGGAACTGGACATACATTTGGTAATACGTTAAGGTTGTGCTTTGGGTCCAGGAGTGATTAGTTGCATGAGAATAGAAAAATGTTTTTCCTGTTTGGTTTAATTAGCATAGAGCTTACGTTTCACATAGAAATTTGACAGAGGACAACAAATGTTCCTAATTGTTGGCCAGTAAAAACAAAGTAAGATGGCTTCAGCTATTGGTTTGGTGTTGTATTGCCCAGGGAAGGGGAGTTTGCTGTCAAACCCAGCAGTCTGAATTCCTGGCTGAGAAAAACAAATTAGTCAGGAATCCACAGAGCAATAAGTCTTCAAAATCTGAAAATGGCTTGTACCTTTCAGAGTGCTGAGGCTCCCACAGCCCCAGAGGAAGTCCTTGCCTCTCTGTACTGGCTGCCAGATCAGGCCAGATTTCTACAGAAATTCTCAGTCATAAAGTTTGCTTGTTTAAAGGGCCTGATCCCAAACACCTTGACTCTGGGTGTGCAGAGTGGCAGAGTGGAGGTAGCCTCTGCCCGTGCTGGGTAGCCCTGTTCTGCTGTTTGATCTTGCATTAACAAAATGGAGCTAGGCTGGGCTGTACGTAGATGTATATTTGTATTTAATTTCAGCCTGAAGTAAAGCTTACTTGATTGTTCCTTAGAGGAGGAGTCCTGCCTGGGAGCGTTTAAGAAGCTCCTGCTGACTGGCTTTTGTGTTACCTAAGCCTAACATTGCCCCCACCCTGTCTTCGATTTTACTCCAGTCACTTCGGAGTTGGGCTCCTTTCCCTAGAGATCTGTAAATTTTAGACTTTTTGTGGTGCAGTCAGATCGAAACTCACCCTGACCAGATCATAGAACCAGGAATTCAGGGGCTGTGAGCAGAGATCTGCAGGTATATTCTAGCCAGGGTATGCTGGAGCCTGCCAGTGTCATAGCTCATAAGCTTGGGTGCGTTACCCTGCTAGAGTGGCTTGCTCACACTGTGTGGGCTACTAGCTTGGGTCTCTGCTAGCTCAGGCATCACTTCCCCAGGCTCTGTTTTGCTCCCTAAATTTAAGAATTGGATCTTGTGTTGATGGATGTTCTGCTTGTCCAGCAGCCAAGTACGAATTACTGCTGCTTCTAACTGCAGTCTGCAAGCCAAGAGCTAGACCACATTAGCTAGGGAACCACTGCATTTCCTGCCAGTCACTGAGAGCAGCCTGGGGCATCTCATGCTGGAGATGGATAGGGTTCAGCTGTTGAGAGGAAGAGCCCTTGCAGAAAAGCTGCTTGTGAACTGGGACTGGATGGAGGGACAGAGAGTTCAGTTTTGAAGTACAGTGTTTGGACGCTCTTCCGTTCTGTGATCCAACCCAGCAGACTGATGTGGGATCTGATGAGTAGCTGCGGGTGGTGTGTGAGGTCAAATGGCAAGAGGGAGGCTGTGGTGATGTGCCACAACCAGCGAACGTGCCTCCAGCTGGGCCCACACTCATAGGAGCCCTGCTACAAGGCACGCTCCCCAGCTGCAAGCTAACACCGTGGTCCCTCCCCATTGTATGACCCAGCCTACGGGATATCCTCTTTTAGGGGGAAAAGAAAGCAAGGAGGTCTGCAGAATGAAAGTGCCTGATGGTCTGATGAATTGTAGGCATGTAAGATTCTGCCAGAGCAGGAGCACAGGCCCTCGGTCAAAGCAAATATTAAGGGATAACAATGAAAATGCAAATCTGAAAGCGTCCTGATAAATAAATGTCAAAATCGAATAGCTCTGAGTTTGGTTTTGATTTTCCTGCTGGATCTACATTGTACTGCTCGCTTAAAGAGTGGTGTTTATTTTTGTCCTGCAGTGTGTATTTAGGGAGCAACTTCAGAATCTGGCCAGCAATTAGTAACATTTTGAATGCTCTGGCACTCTGAATGGCAGCAATATAATAAAGTTCCTCACTTTTTATGGTACAAATGGATCCTGATGGTCATCTTTTTCTGGAATAAAAATCTCATAATTGTATCTGTCTTCCTCCTTTTTTAGGTCAGCTATGAGATGTTGGCAAAAATCCCCATCCTAAAGAGTCTTCGATACAAAGAGAAACAGACAGGCAAGGATGTTACCCTCCAAGATGAACATCCAGACTTGGCAAATGCCAACAAACCAGCAGCATTAAATGCGAAGGCGATGGCTGGAAATACAAGACCGCAGGCTGCAATGGGCTCGACTCAAATAGGACAACAGTATGTTGAAAGTGATTCTTTAAGTCCCAGATTAGAGGGATCTGGCATGATTACTACTGTGTATGTGGGGAACATACCTCCCAACATAAGAGTGAGCGAGCTGAAATGTGCTTTAAGGGAATTCCATGCAACTCCTTTAAAAGTGAATTGGCAGGGAGCACAGCACAGGGCTTTTCTCGATTACAAGGATAAAGCAGCCGCAGAGAGTGCTGTATCCTCTTTGAAAGGCTTGAGCCTCGGGGGTAATACTTTGCGTGTTGAGCTGGCCAAGAATCAGAGAAACAAAGGGCAAGTAGAAATCAATAGTTAGAAATTAATTTGAATAGAGGGAAAAAAAATAGGCGTGTTTTTATTGTTTTGCAAGAAGCTGACCTAAGTTTTCACGTTATTAGTATATGCTCTGATTTCTGCGGGCTAAACAACAAAGTGCAAAGCCAGCTTTTCAAACAAATGAGGCATACATCTCACAGCTGACTTGCCTGCCTCATTCCTGCAGTTGTACATGCAAAGTGTATTTGTCAAGATAGCTGACAGAGGAGCCTTTTCTCTAAATGGTTGTCCACAAAGTACCCACGCTCTGTGTATTTGTTTTTCATTGCCCTTGGTTTGATTTGCTGTTCAGAGTGTACATCTGTTAGGCCTGGATCAAAAACCTGCCCCTTGGTAGCTGTGCGCAGCCACATGGAGCGAGGTGGTTATATTCTGTCATCTACAGATTGTACCTGCGGGTTTGTGCTTGTGAGCTTTAAAGCCAGCTGTGGAAAATCTGTCTTAAGGGTTACAGTTATGTTTACTAAGAAACTGGGTTTGCCTTTTGGGAGTTTCCAGCATATTTTTCATAAAAATGGGGGAAGGGGCCTTGGCCTTTTTGTGCTCTTGAAGAACTGCTGTAAAAACACTGGCTCAGCCCCTGAGGTCTAGTAATAGCTATTAACATCAGGTGGAAGAGAGGGTAGCCCCCTTCTCAGGTCTGATTTGTTAATTCAGCCCTCTGTAAACCTTGTATGTCTTATTTCAGTCTGGGAGAGGAAAGTTTTCTCCCCTGCTTCTCCCCAAAACACTTCAGGTGCCTTTTTCATGGATGTAGATAATTATAAAACAGATGCTTTTCCTGATTGTCTTGTCTCTTATAATGTGGTGTGATTCCATTGCCTCTGTGAAATTATATTAATAGATAATCATTGTAGTGGAAATGAAAAGCAGAAAAAACACAGTCAAAACTTGTTGGTGACTAGTCTGGTATTGAGTTGTTTGAGAAGTTGCTGGAGACAGACACAGCAAGAACAGGCTTTGCTGCTTTGTCACCACCAGCGTGGTCTTCCTGCACCCACAACATCCGACAGTGATGAGCGTTAGAGAGCAGTACTGGCAAATTTTCTTTGCAAAAGTGCTATCAATTACTTACTAGCTTAAAGGAAGATTTGCATGCACAGAAACACTTACAGTGTAGAGGAGAATGATGATTTATATGGTATGGCTTTTATTATATTTTTTTCTTCAGATCCGCATTCCTGAAAAACAAGTTAAATTTTGGCTGAACCATCCTTTCTAAACAGAAGCACTTTTGCCATTGATGCTGGGCACATAGTCAAAGTAAGCATCTAAATGGATTTTTTTTTAACATGTAAGTTGGAAACTTTTTTTAGCCAGAGGGTACTGTTAAGTATATTTTAAGCACATTATTATGCTTCAAGGGTCAGACATTTCATACAGTATTAAATAAAAAATTCTGTTATCATGTGCTCTGTGCAGAGGGGCTCAAGGAAAGCATTGCTTCAACTTCTTGTAAAGTCAACAAAAGAGGGGTTTCTGAAGAAATAGTGCTGTGCTCTTAAATGCTTTTTTCCCCTAGCTGAAAATTGTTTTCAGTATCACTTAGTCTGAATTCAGGCACAAGCACTGCAGAGGCCTCTGCACTTGTTTCAGGAGTTGTGTGCTTCAAGGATAAGAGTCAGGCGTTGTGCTACTACTTAAACTCATTACATCATTGGCTTAGAAAGCAAGGGAAAGAAAATCAAAGAGAGAATTATACATCACTGCCGTCCCCTTCTAAATGATGGCAAATTAAGTAACATGATCAGTTGATATTCTTTTTGACTCTTGTAATACTGCTTGCTTTGGTGAAGATTCCCAGGTGACCTTTAGCAGTTAAAAAGCATTATCCTGCCAGTGAAAACTTCAATCATTTCAAGCTTCCCCTGTTGTATTACAGATTGAACCAGCCTTCTCTGGTGAAATTCATGGGAAGTCCATCCTCTGCCTTACTCCCTTTTGTAATGTATGAATTTTCGATGGAGATAAGAATAACCACTGTTGACCGCTTAGGGTTTTACTGGGGGGAAAATAATTTTTTTTGCTTTTAAGTGGGGCAGCAAGAGTCAAAAGAAATTTATAAGCGATAAATGCTTTGTATTCATATGTAAATACATATTTGAAGGTATTCCTAAGAATATATTTTAAAGCTAACCTTGGTCATCTCTGGTTTTTGATTGCCAGAAACCACAACACACAGTTCAAGGTCAGCTGACATCCAAAAGTAATGAAAAAGAGGTATTCATAGTGGTTTTCTCTCTTTTGCTAGTAAAAGCCTATCACATGCCGGAGGTGTTATGTTTGTTTGCTTTCCTCTCAACACTGTATGCAGTCAGTGGCCAGTTTTGTTTGGACAAACATGTCTACCTACAGCTTTTGTCTGATGATTTTTTCTCTTTGCAGTTGTGGTTCCATGTGTAACCTGTAGCATGAGCTATGCTAGATCTATATCCATGTAGCTGATCTCTGTAGTTATCTGCCAGCCTGTCACTTTTTTCAATCGTATGTATTGTGCAGCCACATTTCACAGCAATACATAATATCTTATTACTTCCCCAAAAGGCAATTAACAGTCCAAACCACACTACTGGGAAGATACTAACTAAACAGAGGTATGTAACTGTAGTTAGGCTCTGAGAAGAAAAATAATTATTATAAGCTTAAGATAATGGACCATGCATCAGCATTTTGAATGGACTGGAATAGTGTTGATGCTATGATAATATCCAGCTTAAGTCATTTTTGATCCAGGTTGTTGATAAATGGCAAGGCCCTTTATCTTGAAGTCATTAAAGTGTTCTTTTAATTCAAGGTAGCAGCTGCTCCAGGTCAGAATTTGGCAGCCCATTGCAAACCTGTCTGCATCAGCAGCTTCAGCAAATCAGTAGTAACTGCAGTCTGGGTACAAGTTCATCTCTGTCATCTCTGCTTCAAGAGCAACAACCTGCAGGAAGGAATTAGTACAGGCAGCTGGCGAAAATATAGCCCAAAGCTTCAGAAGGCTGACCAGGGTTCAGAACCTCTACAGAGGTTTATTAGTAAGAGGTTACATGAAGGCAGAGCGCTAGTCCTCAAAAATGAGAAGGCATGGCTTCCCCGCAGTCCTACAGGTTTCAGGTGGCCTGCTTTACTTTCACAGGTTTTTCTGTTGGCAAATATGTCTCAAGAACATAACCTCTTCCTTTTAGAGATGAAAAAACATAGTGAGTCCTTACCCCATCTATGGATTGCTATAGGATTCCTGCAGTGAAAACAAGAAGTGATGTTGTAGGAATTTAAGTATTTATATTCTGCTAAAAAAAGCAACATGACTTGCAGCAAAGCTTTTCTGTAAGTTTACCTGTGAGGCACCGGGTATAGCTCATGCTTTCTGAAATGCATCATATATTGACACAGTAGGAGTTGGACCTTGCACCTGCTGAAGTCAGTGTGATTTCTGTCTTGGACAGCAAGAGAACCAGTGACAAGGATGTGGCCCTTACTGCTGCTTGGGAAGTTGCTCATCTTTAGCTAAGAGACATTTCAGTGCAAGATGCTAAATTGTTGTTTAATTAAGTAATGCAAGACTGCCCAGGGCACACGCCTACATGGCTTTCTGGCATCTGTAGCTGTATGATGTGGATTTCTTCTTGCAGGCTGACCAAGTTCCTACTTGAGGAGACAGCAGATTTTGAAGAAAAAGTGAATGGGGCAGTTTGCATCTCTTAGATCTATTGTTTCAGGCTCTCTGCACGCTCAGGAAGACATCAGTTATACATGAGTCACTTCTGACTTTTCTCTGAATCCACAAAACTCTGAAATATAACACTTTTTAGTGAATCCTTAGACTCTGATCTCATAATGGAACTCGAGGAACTGAAGCCTGCTTGTTTCACTTTGGCCCAGATCAAGACTGTGCAAGATATTTTACCAACAATCAACCCACAAAGTCCATGCCCTGAAGAATTTACAGTCTGAATTAACAAGCGTTAAAGATGAGAACCTTCAGTAAAGTAATAATTCTTCATTTTCTGCCAGATGTAATTGTGGTCCTACTGCTAGCACCTAGGATGAACTTGGCTACATATGCATGGATATGGTTTGTGCCTCATCTCAGGTGGCTGTTGGCCCATACTTCCCCTTGTTACTGCTGTGACTGAAGCACTAGTCTAGCACTTCAGAAGTCTCAAGACTTCAGCCCTGTTCTCTGTAATTGCCTTTCAGTGACCACTCATGCCTAGAACAATGGAGAGAATTTACCTCTAAGCACTTAAACCCCAGTCTCTTTCTGTATGAATGGTGGGATATTCTTGCTTTCTAAGGCTCTCACGATAAAAACATTCACAATGAGAAAGAAGTGCCTGTGTGCTGCGTAAAAGTCTAAAATGCCTGTGATAGATTGGTAGTCTGCATTTAATAGGAAATGAAGTGATCCCTAACACAGACTTGATTTTAGTTCACTTGCAGCAGCAGAAGAGCCTGTGTTTCACTGCTGTGTGATGAGAAGCAAAGTTCAGCAGTACAATGGGAAATACTTTACTGAGCCAACTTTGTTCAGAAGTAATTAAAAATGAGGTCTTTCTATTCTGTGCAGCCTGATGTCCTCGCTTGTCATGTGGTTCGATGCATTCTTTCCAGCTCCTTTCATGGCACAAACAAGTTAGGATGTTGTTATTACATGCCCCTCTTTTTAAGGGTTCAATGGGGAAAGATGCTGAACAGCTCTGGAGGCTGGTCAGCGTGAGCAAACCCAGCTCAACTTTCATGGCAGCTGAGAGGGTGCAGAGTCCCGCAGTGACCACCCTAGGTGTTACATTGCGTATACAAGCTTCCCAGAGCGATTGTGCCCCCTCTGCTCATCCTCTTCTATCCCCGCTTGTGGGAGAGATGCAAAAACAAAACAGTATCAGATGAATGGAGCTTCTACCAGATCCATTAGGCTTGAGAACATGGTCACTTTGGAGGGGATTTTCTTTTGTTGAATGATATTAGTCACAGCGTGGTGTGTGGCACAGAGCAGTGAGGCAACATTGTGATCTGCTAACAATAAAAACGAGGTGGCTAACTGCCACTCAGCACTGAAAACTATACAGTCATGAGAGTTTTCCTTCAGACAGCTATGTCCATGCATTTCCTGGAACAAGGACAAGGCCACACAGCTTCAATCCACTGAAGACAACAGCAAGTAAACAAGCCATCTTTCTGTGTAGTCTTCTCTGAGTGACAAGAGTCAGAGATTGTTTGTTTCCATGGAGAGGAAAAAGAAAAAAAAAAAATCTCAGCATCAGGGTGGGAAGACAGAAAAGCCTGCTCCTGCGTCACAGCCAGGTCCCCATCCAGCCCTCCAGCACCTCCATTCACATCAGTCGCTGGTTCCCTCCCAGAAAGCAGTCTTTAAGGACAGAGAATTTAGCTCATTATCATTGGAGACCAATAAAGTATCTGGGGAAGAGGGTGGTTAAATACTGGCTTTGAGTCATGTCTTTTTTTTTTTTTTAATTTCATCGTCTTCTAGTGCTCCAAAGGGAGAAACAAATGTTTTTAGGAGAATGCTTCCATTGAAAATGTAGCATTGGCTCTGCATTTTTCTCTGCAACTGCAGCAAGGGGTGAGGAGGGTGAGGAAAAGCATGTGCTGGGATTTCGGTCATTCCGGTTCCTTAGAAGGAACAGCCTCATGCAGCAGTTCTGGCTCTGGAGGAAACATCTGTGACTGTGGCCATGTTAGTCAGGCAAACATACCCCTCTGTGAGGTAGGCTCTTGTGTATGAATGCTTCTATTTCCTCATTGCCATCTATTAAAGATTATCTCTCTACAAGAAAAGTGCACCATTTCCCATGTTTTCATGTGTAATGTCTGTGATGTCTGCTATAAACATCATGAAGAGTTTCTCTGCCCCTCCACTGACATAGGTATAAAAGTCACCGCTTTTCATCTTTCAAAGCACTGCAGAAGTGTTTAAGGTCTTGTATCCTGCCATTGTTCTGGGCTGGGCATCTCACTGAAGTCACTGGGAGAAATGACTTCAGGATACGGACCTATCTAGTCAATCTTTGCAGCGGCCCCAGTAACATCCACTTTTTACAGATGGAAAAATGAGGAAGGCAGATCTGGCTCCTGATAGACTAGATGAAAATGGTAATTCCCAGCACTTTGGGAAACAACTGGAGAGACAGGTTAGAAATTCATCAAAAGCTCTCTCTCAAAATAATAATAATAATAAAAACACATAGCATGGTGACCTTTGGACTTTTCTATGTGACAGGTGGGCGCCTTATTTCTTCCCAACAGAGCTGCAGCATCTCAGTCACTCTGCCTCCACACCGCTACTGGAGCTGCTAGCCAGCCCTGCTGTGGCTGGGGATCGTGTGATCCTGGGGATCCTCCTGCTCCAGAAGAGCCTTCTAGTCAATCAAGGCACTCAACTGCAAGCCTCTCTCCAGTCCAGGGACATAAGTCACAGCTCTCTTGCCCTGTGAGACAGGGAACAGAAACTGACAGAAAAAGATGTGCCTCCTCCAGAGGTCTAGCAAATCATGTAAGTGTGTTGTGGTCCACCCGTCCCATGCAGAAACATGAGGGGCTAAAACAGGATGATTTTTTTCTTTAAGGAATAAGGCAAACATTCAGGACTGTTAGATGAGAGGAAAAAAAGGGCAGGGAAGGAAGGGAAACATTCGTGAAATGTTGCAAAAACCTCTACATTTCTAGGCATTAGTGTATCCACTCCTGCCACTCCTTAGTATTTTTGAGCAATCTGTTAGAATAAAGTTAATCATTCAGACAAGAGTAATACTTGCAGTTTTTGCAGAGGGATATCGTGTTTTCAGAGTGTTTCCAGGCACTTGCACTACTCAAATTCCAAAGTCTGGCGTTTCCACCTCTCTGAAGGAAGCGATTACTCAGGTAGTTGATCTGCAGTGTCTTTTCTTTGCCACCATATAGGAACACAGTCACTGTAGCAAGTCCTGCTCCAAGTGAACTCTTGGTACTCTAAGTCCCTGCAAAACTTTCCAGGCTCTGACATACTGCTTTCCCAGGTGTGGTTGCTTATTTTTTCAGTAATTAGCCTGAAGCTGAGCTGAGCCACAGAACTGCACTTTCTGTACTGGTCTGGGTCTTTAAACTCCTGCTGCTTCAAATAAAGAAATTACTATGTCCAGTCTCTAATAGTTATGCCAGCGTAAGAAATACTCAAATGAGGTGGCACTGCCAGTGTCCACACATTTCATTCCATGATCAAGCAGATTAGATCATGATTTGATCGTGATTTGATCTCTAGGATTGACGGTTGCTCTGACACGTGTGCCTGTGACAATGAATTTCAACCTTTGGCCTGCCTTGGGATCTCTCAGAGAACCTGCAGGAAGTGTCTGAGAAGAGGAGGTTCGTGTTTACCTCAGATAATGGGGAACTGGTCTCAAAGAACCTTTTATAAGCCTGTGCGAATAGAGAGCTCTCCATCCCAGAAGATCAATAACAGCAAGCTTTATTCCTTCTTTTATCTCTCCTTAATAATACTCTGATTTTAGTTGCTTACAGGGCTGGATGAATACTGGCTATGAAAGTTATTTAAAAAACAACTGAGCTGCATGCCTTTCCTCACTTCTTGAGCCAATCTGATAATTGTTCCTATGAATAACTTCAGCTGATGATGGCAGAGCTGCTGCTAGCACTCTGGGCATCTCCTGCTCATCATGGGGGTCTCTTTCAGGCAGACACACGCTCACCTGCATCATTTGTTATGTCCCTGAGGATGACTCCCAATGCCAAAGATTTCTTGGCATAAAAAGTGTGAATGCCAAGCCTGCAGGAGCAACCCTAGCGCTGTCTTTTCCTGCAGAAATTGGTGTCGGGCAGGAGTGATACTAGTAAGCATGCATGGAAAGTGAACAAATGTCCAGGTTTGGTCTTCCAAAAGCGTGTGGTCTTCCAAAAGAAGTCAAAGTCCCTTTTTGAAAAGTGGCTTTTGAAAAGGGAAAAAAACTGCAACTCAGATCCACCGAGGTACATAGGTCCCAAACTTCTTGGATTCAAAAGAGGAACCAAGCACTCAGTTATTCTGATGGATCTGAGCCTCCACCTGCTAAAAAGTATGGGCCAAACTCAGAACTTGGCCTTCCAAATACCCGTATAAGATTTGAAGGGTCCGTTTCCGCCAGTAGTCTCCAAAGTGCCAAGTTTTCTGCTCATCTGGGTAACCACCCGCATCCGAGAGCGTCCTGTGCTGAGCATCAGTATTCATGGGATACTCTGTGCTATCCCATGCCAAGCGTCCCCATCCGTCCCACCTGGATGTAGGAAAGGCCTGAACCAGAAGCATCCCATAAGCACGGTTTGTCTGACGTGTTCAAGCACCAACACCTTGATGTTAAATCTGAAGATGCAGTAAAGGGCCATTCGCCTTTGGAGCTCCGGATACCAGAAAGGAGAAACAAACAAACAAACAACAACAAAAAACCAACTGTAACACCCACCCCGACACGGCGGACGGAGAAAAGGGCAGGAACCGCCAGAACCGGCCGGGCGGGGAGCCCGTTGGAGGCAAAGCCCGCTGCGGGCGGGGAGCGGGCGGCAGCGGCGGGCGGTGCGCGGCGGGCGGCACCAG
>VXAL01001557.1:35638-46703 GCA_013399475.1 Chauna torquata | reverse complement strand
TATTTATGTGAGTTTTGTTGTTTCTTGTTTTTGTTGGGAAGTTATCTCACAGTCTTGATCAAGTCCTTGAGGAAGTTTCTTGTCTAGGCTGACTGTCACTATCTAAAGTACAGGTTTTTTGATGGCTCTACATTAGCTTGCTATTTACCAGTTTCTCCCTATTTAGTTCACTTTCTCCAAAAGCAATATAATCTAGGAAAAATCCATGAACAAAGTCCTCTTCTCCTGTATTACATATCAAAGAGGAAATAAGCAGTCGAAATTCCTGAGGACATACAGGGGATAATGTTACCTGCACTCAGCAGCCCAAGCACTTTTTATAGGTGAAGTATAGCAATAGCCATATTCTTGCGACTGCTTTTGCTTCTACTCTTACGTACTAGCAAATGACTGCAAGGCTGGAGTGGAAGGCAAACACTGCAGACAAATTGTATTGTAAATAGTAAGCACATTTGATTTCGCCAACAACCTTGTGTGCATGCTGCCAACAAATGTCAGGAACAGGTATGATGCTTCTAGCTTAGCCACATTTCTTCCTCCTTTCTCAGAGCAGAATGTGCTCTGAAAGTCATGGTTGAGTATGATTATCATATGGCACGCACATGAGGCAGCGGCAGTGACTGTTGGGGGCCGCTGGCAACCATTGAGCGTTGCTGGGCTGTGCTGAGGGGAGTGGCCCATCTCATTCCCTGGGGTGCCTGTGCAGGCAGCATGGGCACCCAGGTACCTCACTGCCTGAGTAGCCCAATGCTCCTTGCAGGGTGGTGGATGCCCAGTGAGGCCTTGGAGTGCTCCAGGTGCTGCACATGAGCCCGAGAGCTCAAAATTAAGCATTTGCCAAGGTGTAGGGAGTGTTTGGTGTGTGACAAGGGCCGTAACACAATGGGCAACTGGGGAATACAAACAGTGATGAGTGATGATGCTGTGGCAGGAAAATGAAGTGTTTCTGCACCCCTCCTCACTGTGGAAGACTGGGGTTCTTGCATGGAAGGCTTTCTGGAAGCTTTTTGTTGGGTGTGAGACAAGGCTGGGGAGCCAGGCTCTTTTCAGTGGTGCCCAGGGACAGGAAAAGAGGCAATGGGCACAAACTGGAACACAGGAGGTTCTGTCTAAACATCAGGAACCACTTCTTTACTGCACAGGTGACAAAGCAGTGGCACAGGTTGCCCATGAAAAATTGCTTAGACCACATCCAGGTTCAAAGCATCCTGGTAAACCTCATTAAATTACGCGTATTTTTTGGAAATGTCATGATAACCTATTTTACTACCTTTTTTTTCTGCAGATATTTGTGTAATCAAACAACGCAGACCTTGAGGAAGACAATGGAACCTGCATTTTCAACCCTGCCCAAACAGGATAATAAAACTAAGTCTAATATTTTATTATGATACTTCTAGCACAAATTCCATTTTTTTGTATCGATTGCAAAGGCATAACAATATTCATTATGAGAGCAGTGCTCAAATGTTAAGTTAAATTGAAATTTTTCTGTTAAGAGTTGGTAATGGGTGCCTAGATAGAAGTTATTTTGAAAACAATAGTTAAAAACAGACATCTATTCTTCTCTTATTTTACTGAATATGTACACATTAACTCCTACAATGAAAGCAGGTTAGATCTCTAAAGCATATAAGATTGAATTCTACTCCTGAATGTTTCTACACAAATGGAATTAGGCAGATTTCTCTAGAGGAAGAAATCAGTTACCATTGTGCTGCACGGATAAATTAAACAGAAGAATAGTATGTCTGAGGAGAAAAAAGTGTCTTAAAATTTCTTAACATTTCTTAGCTTTGCATTTATGCTCACTAGCAAAGCTTCAGTATTGCTCAATTTTTATAACAAAAAGCAGAATTGTGCTCTGCTTGGTTTTCTCAAAGAATGGGCCACTTAGCAAAATAATGCTGTAAGTGAACAGATAAAAGTGGGTTACTAATTCTACGAATGATCCTCTGCCACTGCCAAGTACTCTAGAAAGCTGGCACTAGCCTTCTAGCAGGAAATATCCCTATGTGCAATAGTTCCTGAAGAATGCCAGCCAGTGTAGAACAAAGAGGAGTCTGAATGTGTCATGAAGTGATTTCAAGCACAGAGGGCCAGATATAAGACTATGGAGTTACACTAGGGATACATTTGGCTCTGAGTTTTTCAACTATGTGTTAGCGACTTCAACTCAGAGAGCTTGGCATAAAAAGCATCTGGTTGTTTTGGAAAGAGGAAATAAGAATTGCCCCAGAAGACACTAGTGAGAAAAGCTTTTGCTCTTAGCAGCTTTGCGTTAGCTGTACGAATTTCTGTTCAGGTTCCAACTGCAAAAACTGTGCACTGGTAAGTGGAAGTGGATTGAAATAGAATGTATTAATCCTGCATCTGCTGCCCACTCATTTTCTCTCTTCTTTGAAACATCCAACTTTCCCAGGATACTGTACAATGTCTGGTTGGTGTCATGACAATTTCATTAGATACATAGTAAAGGCCCAGTCTGCAAACTGAGAAATCAAAAGGATAGATAGGAGAAAAGCTAAGTGAATAAATGACCAGAATATCTGAAGGGAGTGCAGCAGACATGGAAACAATCAAACTGAGGCTTTGGCAGCAAGAAAAGATGAAAACTCAGCAGGTGTATGAATGCAAGCAAGAAACATTTGATTCAGAGACAGCAGACAACAGGAATAGGTGGAGTAATTTAATGACAAAGCTTTGTAGAAGTACTTTGGTAATCTTTTCAAAAACTCTTCTTGTTACCCTTCCCTACTGTGTCCTGTATTTACAAACTTGCAGAGCACACTGCATTTCCTGCCCAGCACACTGTTTTAACTCATACTTGCTTCTTTGTGACTCATTTCTTCCAAAAAAACTGATTTTTTTCTACGCAAATATTTTCTGCCTTTTTGATCCTCTACAGAAGACCGTACATCTTCTCTACGTTTTGTGTCCTCTTTTTCCAGCAGTGAGACAGCTATCACAAATAGGGAGGGGTGGCTTTGATTCACCCCAAATGTCTCAGGGCACTGGGAAAAGTATCTTCCTCACCTCAGCAGCACAGGGGAAGGGCATCAAGAGTCAGTCCTCTGACTTTCCCTTGGTATTACTTTGCCTCTCCTTCTCCTGTAGCTGTTCAAAGGAATTGATGGTTCTGCCCATCAACTGCCAATCAACTACATACACAGCAAAGAGGAATAATATTAGAATGGCTGTATACAGATATATTTTGTGAGCTAAGAATGGCTTGTTTCTGTTTGTCTTCTCATCAGAAGAGTTGGCTTTTTGATGTATTCTCAACAATTAATAAACAAACCAGCTGGATCTTCACCAAGGCCTTCTCATCCTATATTTGGTAAGCTGGAAAAGGAAAAGAGAGTGAGATGCCACGGGAAGAATTCAAAAACCTGGAATCATTTCTGCTGAGTTAGAAATAACCTCTTAGCTTTGTAGGACTTGTCTGTCATACCATTCTGAAGGAAAATCATGAATAATTGAGCAACCAAAATGAGTGGAAAGAAAGTACATTGATATGGCAAATTCTAGGTCAGATAGTTCTTCTGAGTTATCTCCTTGATTCGATGGGGCTCTACACTCAAGCCCCATTTTGAAGATCTAGGTGAATCAGAACCTCTGTGCTTGACCCTCTCTATCAGGCAGAATTTCACTCCTTTATTCATGCCTTCCTCATGAGACTTTTTAAATTGATACTCAGAGATCACTCAGTGAGAGAACATGAGAGAGAGTTTTGATCAGCAGTCTTTGACATCAATCAAGCCAGAGTCAGTGAGGCATTGCTTATTAACAAGGCTGATCTTTCACTGCTCCTGCAACACTCCTCTTTATGATCATTCAAAGAGCATACAGTAGGTTCAGGTACTAACATGTGATAGAAGTGTAAAAAACTACTTATGCAAGAATCCAAATAAAGAAGCACTTTTTACTATGATTTCTGTCAGGAAGGCTGATTTTCAGAAAGCGTAATAGCTATGGCTGACTCAAGTGATGAAGGAATAAATAGCATTATGTAAAACAGTCAAAAGGCATAAGGACATCAGAAACAATATATCAAAATGTGCTCCAACTCTGCATTTTTGTCTAGACTTCTAAGGAATTAGAATGAAGTTAATATTTTTAATACCCCTCAGCTGGTTACCAGGAGAGAAGAATCCCTATTCTTCCACAGATTTGAAGGACAGAAGGGACAAGTAGGTAATAGTATCTGGAGTTGTGTGTAACCAAAATATAAAATTTCACTACAATGTTTCTCTATAAAGCCTGGTAACTTATGTATGACTGAAGCAGATCTTCCATAGAAGTTCACATATATCAAGAAGTGTTTCCTCCTACATTTTTAGGCTTGGGCCAGTTAGAGCAGTACAAGAGAAAATTCTTTCACACACTTGCTGTATGGATTTATGTCCTAACGCTTTTAATTGTATTTGATGTCTTATTCTTATGAGTGCAACAAACCTATACTGCACAAACAGAGAAACACAGATTGATCTTAAAATCACTCTTTTGGCAACAGAGGATTTCAACACCCTCTTTGTCCAGTTACTTTCCACAAATTAGGTGTACTTTAGTGCAGAAATTAAATGCAGTTTTAATCCCCAGCTAGCTGCGTACTTGCTTGAGGACCAATAAAGTTGCAAATTAGGACAACCTTGCAGTGACTACAGTTGATGTTAGAGGCCAGTTTGGCCACTCTAACAATGTCAGGATCAAGGAAAGAGGCTCTGATCCATCTTTGCCTTCACTAATAGTTGTTCTAAGGCTGTGAAGATCTTGGTATGTTGTGTTTCTAAATTGCTGGAATTAATAGGATTTAAAGAATGAACAACATAATTGAGGCAAATCATGTAACAATTCTAAATTAATATTTATAAAGATCATTGTGCTTTACTCAAGATTACAGGTGGCATTAAGCAGCTAAATTCAATGGAATTGAAACGAACCATGGAATCTAACAGCTAACAGGATTTTGGCAGAATCTAAGTGTCTAGAGAGCTATTTAGGTACCAAATCTAGATAACAACTTTAAGCTTATGTTTGCTCTGTGTCAGCAAAGTTTATCACTCAAGTATGAGGGTATGATTAAGACAGATAGCTCAGATCCCTTCTTATCTAGCTGCAGTCTTGGCCATATATCTCATCTGCATTACACAAATGACTCACCATTAACATTACAAAGTAAAATGACAAGAAAGGTCCTTCCAAAAATGGCCTCAACACTGAAGGACTCAAGCAAATGGAAATTAAAGGTAGCCATGCTACAAATACACTAGTCCTGTCATCAAAATCTGCATCAAGGAATGTGCTGTATTTTGACTTTTTTCCGGGTCCTGCCAATGAAAACTCTGGACACATTGTTTAGGAACTCAGTTCTTAAAACTCATGGACAGCAGATGAGGGACACTTTCTGTACAGAGCTAGGCACTATTTTTCTGCAGGTAGTTAGTGGTCATCATTAGCTGCCTTCACTACTGTGCTAGTAGTCCATATGCTCCTAGGACAGCAACAGGGCTTCTCTCTGAAATTTCAATTCACAGATCAGGTGCAAGAGCATGGAGAGAGTCTGCAGCACTGCATAACTGTATGTGTCACCTTGTCTAAAGCCTTATACAGCTGCCTGAATTCCACCACGAAACTCAGTGCAAGGACTGGAGGCACACAGTCTCACTGTATGTGATGGAACAGCAGCCACTGCCTCATGTTGTGGCAGTCAGTCACTTTCTTCTCAGGAGAGGAGATGTATCAGACCACAGCCTAGGCTCCAGCTGACACTGTAAGTGCAGCTCTTAGTAAACTCACAGGACCAGAGACAGAGTGAATAAGACTGAATATCAAACCGAGCCAGGGCTGAAGCCACTCTACAGGAAATCTTGAGTCCTAATCTTTGCTTCTCTTGCTGAACTGCATTTTATACAATAATTCTTAAGTGTAAAATATACACACAGAACCTGGAGAGGAGAGAGGACAAGCTTAATCTTCCCTTCACTTTTTACATTTACTACTCCACAGTAAATGACATATGAGGATCAATATATTCAAAACGGTGTCAGTACAATGACAAGATGCCATAAATAGTATGAATATTCTGCAGTTTCCTGCAATGCAATTGTAAGAGAGATATCTGTGTTCTGAAACAGTAAAATTAGTAACATTTTACCACTGTAAATAACTTGTACTGTATTGTTTAGTTAATTTTTGGAAGAATAATATTAACAGAGATTACATGAGGAGCATTATCGATGTTGTTATAGACGGAAAAAAAAAAAAGTGATGATTAGAACAATCAACTCACTATTGTATGCATTCCTCTCAGAAGTCCCAGGGTGTTTGATTTAGCTTTTGAATCTCTTGTTGAGCTGAAAGATGTGCAAGACTCATGTACTCGGACAGCTTTCTATTAGTTCTACATCTGAGGAGACTCAAGAGTATCAATTAATGCTTTCAAAGTCAATTGTGACTTGCACTCATTAAAATGGCTCAAGATTATTCTGCTTGAGCTAAAAGCATATGACTAACTTAAACATTTTGCTAAACACTGCTTCTTTTCCTACTTCTTAGTTTTCTTTTTAAAAATCTGTTTAGTCATCTGCTTTAGTCATCAGCTCTCAGGGCTGCAAGAATACACACATCTTAGACTTGATTTTTGGGAGGGGGACAGTGTTTTGATGCATCCAAGTGTGTGATATGCTGCTATACAAACATTACTTGATCCTGCAGTGTCTCTCACCTGACTGTAAAGAGGGGAATAAATGTGGATGAAAAGTTAAGGTGGAAGAGGTTGTACAGCATCTGCAGGTGGATATCCAGTTACTACCTGCTCAAGAAAGCTATTGTTAGTATTTAGTATAAACTTAGAGCTCTTAATTTTCTAAAACAGTAGCAGAATACAAACCCAGGCACCTGTGAGGGCCAATGCAAGAAGAATGAGTTCTGCCATGGAGGCAGGTGAAAGCAAGCAGTGATACATACTCCTTTTCATTTTTCCTGGATAATTTCTGATGTCTGGAAGGTCCTATTTTCTCCATGATTTCTCTCTGCAATCAAGCTCCTTTTGAGGAACATTTCTGAAGGACATTCAGCCCCGGGGGCTATTCCAACAGCTACTCCTTCTTCTGGAGGGGTTGCTATGTAGCGTAAAGGCTACATCAAGCTTTGAAGCTTGAAGAATTAGATAGATGCTTTTACCGATATTGATACTGGTGAGTACAGAAAGATGCATTTGGATGAATCACTTCATTTAATTCAGTGAAAAAAATTGTGAGTCACTTGTCAATCTGGTCCATAAAGTCTGAATACACTTATATCATAAGAAATGCCAGTTAGAAGCAAATTAATATCTGAGGTTGGATTTGCATCAGTCAATGTAAAAATACCACAGCAGATGACAAATAGTTGTGAAGTTCTTGCATAAACAAACAAAACAAACCAAAACAAAAAAAACAAAAAAAAAAAGCTTGTCTATCCCCTTAGTACTCAAAATGAGATGGTCTCACCTGGTGGTAGTGATCTAACCACAGCTATTTTCTAATAACTAATAGAAGAAACAACTAATAGAAGTAAAGACTATATTATTTTCATGCAGAAACCCCTATTCTTACACACAATGCAATATTGCAGTATCATGCTTTTGTTGTATCTGTTATACAATGTGTATTAATTGTGCTCAGATCTTATCAGGCAAATCAACCAGTAATATTCTACAGTGAAGAACTGTTCACATGGAAGATTCATAATGAGAACAATAAGCAAAGAGTTGTATAATGTTTCTCAGGTTCCAAGAACTCTGGGAAAGGGTTTTCTAGACCACTTCCTTGAAAACAAGTTCTTATTCCCAACTAGTTCTGCTGGAAAACCCCTTCAGTCTCAAAAAAAATAAAAAATAAAAAAATAAAAATAAAAATAAATAGTGAAAGTGAAGCTAGTCAAGGCATAACAACAGGTCTCTAGGAAGAAACAATTACTTCAGCTGGCATATCTTTCCTGTTTTGACAGTTAATCTCAAAAGGAAACAGGTTTCTGAAGAAGAAGCCTAAGTGTTTTAGCAAAATGTTTAATTTAGTCATATGCAATCATATTAAGCAGAAAAAGCTTGAGCCAAGTTATTGAATGTAAGACGCAATTGATTTTTTTTAAATCTTCATTTATGTCTTCCCATCTTAGATGGGGAGGTAATAGAAAGATGTACAAGTATTAAAGTTCTCACACATTGAGTTTTCTACATTAGAAAAAAAAATAACAATGGATTTTGAGTCTTTATCTACAACCAGACTACAGTGCCCAGCAGTCATGGAACCTTGACTCCAAAATGGTGTAGCACCAAGTAGGATGTTCTGATTGTGAGGCTGATACCAAGTAAGTATCCATGAAAAAAAAGTACCCTGAGAACTTACTGCTTGAAAGATCTCCCTTTTTTTTTTTTTTTTTTTTCCCCTGTTTCTTGGTTGTACTGACTATATTTGCTGCCGCTCAGCTCCTGACTTCAGCTTCTCTCTAATTTTGGTTCTTTTGACTGTTGCTTCCCGATTTCTTCTTTACAGCTTTAGTATGTTCTGCCCTGACGCTAGCTCCTTCATAGCTCAGCTTCCTCCTAAACGTGCCTCCAGTATCCTGTAACCCTGGTCATGGCTGTAGCACTAATTTCCTACTCAAAACTCCATAAAATGCTGCACCACAGATATGTTCAATCCTTCTTGTTCTGTTGGAAGAACGAACCACTCATAATGGACTGGCTTTTTTTTTTTTTTTTAACCCCACACCTTCTGTTCTTTGGGTACATAAATCACCCAGTTACAATGTAAACCGTTAATTAATTTGGCAGCTTAAGTGTGTTGAGATCTGCCTTACTTATGGCAGTCCTGCATTGAAATAAGATACAGGAACACCATGGAAGCCAACTTGATGTTTGAGTTCAGAGAGGCTTTGATGGAAGTCCTGTTTATACTTTAGTAATCTTCAATTTTCTTTACACATTTGAAACAGATAGGAAAAATCACTGATGAAATACACCTTCTATAAAAGCTTATAGAGGACAAACATTTTAAGAAACAACAGCAAAAACAACAAATGGATCCCTCCTCCAGTAATGCCAAATCCCCTTCTTTCTTGGATCTTTTAAGGGATCTACTACTCATAAGATAAAAACACATTTTTTTTTTTTCCAATTAACTCTCCACAATATGTTTTAATTAGATAAAATAATGTAAGATGTTGATGTTGGCATAATCTATACAAGCTGTATAAAGTTCCTTTATTTCTTCCTCAGTCTCTCCAAATTTACATATTTCCTCATGGTGCAATAAATATTTTAAATGGAGCAGAAAGACATAAACATAATTAAAAGTACTGTTACACCATCTCCTTATAAATATTTTATAAGTTTTTACATTAAAATAATATGAGTCTGAACACAGCAAATTTGATGGGTATTAGAAACATCTGTTGAATACTTGATAAAGAATAAATTCAATTTCATCGAATCATAATTTACAAAGCATAATGCAAATCTTTGGATAATAGAGCATATCTCAGTATACTACATTGCTTTTTATACCTCAAGGAGATAAGACTGACTGTTTTATTTCATTTTGTGAATTATTTCATGAGTCATATTGTAGGAAGATGGCACTTGAAATTTTCTAGGCAAAAAGTTTAGGTCAATAAGAAATTACTAGTGTATAATTTAGAATAGTGTGTTTACATATAAAAAAATAATGATTATGTGTTAGGCATTTCATTGGCAACACATTGTAGTTATAATACAATGACAGAGACACAGTGAAATTTACAGTGTATTGAACAAAATCTCCTGACTGTTACAAAATCTAAAATCAGAACAGAACAGACCTGTTAAAGCTCATTTTCAAGTATTCTGAATCTCTGGTTTCCACAGAACAGTGTCAGCACAGTTACACAACTAACTTGTGCAGACATAAGTGTAAGAATCTTAAATATGAGAAGATATAAATAACCAATCTGATGTCAACCTAATTATCCAGTTACATAAATTAATGCATAGTTAAAAGCATAGCTAAACAGACATAAAAGAAGATGTCATGGATATGGAATTCTTACACATTTGTTCTTCAGTTCAAGTCAAGAAATGTACTCAATCAGATCAGTAAAGGTATATTTTTCAGTGCCAAGTCAGCTCTGTCATTTGTTTCAAAAAAGCAGGAGGAAAAGGTGGTCATTGGTCCATGGATATTATTGTTTCATTTCACCTTCGTAGTTAGCAGGAGGGTATCTGGTACACTGGAGGCCCTGTATTCTTTCAGGCAATTTGTCTCTCGTCTGCAAACGAAGATGGGTCTGTTGGAAGCATTGTTCTGGGAAATTAACTTTCAAGGTAAGTTCTTTTTCCAGGTTGTATCTGTGTGTAAAGTATCTGTGTATATGTTTCAATACGTTTCAATATGTTTCAGATGGTTCTTGACTTTAAGCAAGTATGGATGTTGGTCCACTAGCTTATCAGTTTACTGTAGTTTACAGGTTATCATACTATTTTTTTTTTTAATGCAAACCATTGTCCCTAGGAAAATGGTGCTGTAATATTACATTTCAATAGAGATATAATAGTTATTCATTTTTGACTGAAACAAAAAGCTTGCATTCCAAATGATTTTATGTAAAAAGTGAAGGTGTCATTCTTGTAGCCTTGACGTATCATGGACTTTGAAATCCAGCATTGGTGAGGCTGCACCTGGAGAGCTGTGTCCAGTTCTGGGCCCCCAGTAAAAGAAAGACATGAACATGCTGGAGTGAGTCCAACAGAGAGCCACAAAGATGATCAAGGGACTGAAGCACCACTCCTCTGAGGAGGGGCTGAGAGAGCTGTGATTGTTCAGCCTGGAGAAGAGGAGGCTCAGGGGGATTTCATCAATGTCTATAAATACCTGAAGGGATGGTGCAAAGAGGGCGTAGCCAGGCTCTTTTCAGTAGTGCCAAGACAAGAGGCAATGGGCACAAACTGGAACACAAAAGATTTCATCTGAACATCTGTGGTGGTTTCACCCAGCTAAACAGGTGGCCTCCACCACAACCGCTCACTCACTCCCCCTCCTCAAAG
>VXAL01001557.1:20328-35224 GCA_013399475.1 Chauna torquata | reverse complement strand
ATCCACCTGCTCCACCGTGGGCTCCTCCACGGGCTGCAGCGTGGAGATCTGCTCCGCCGTGGTACACCATGGGCTGCAGGGGGACAGCCTGCTCCACCATGGTCCTCACCACAGGCCGCAGGGGAACTTCTGCTCCGGAGCCTGGAGCACCTCCTCCCCCTCCTTTTTCACTGACCTTGGTGTCTGCAGGGCTGTTCCTCACTCCTCTCACTCCCAGCTGCTGTTGCGCAGCAGTTTTTTTCCCCTTCTTAAATCTGCTCTCACAGAGGCGCAAACATCGCTCATTGGTTCAGGTCTGGCCAGCGGTGCGTCCCTTTTGGAGCCGGCTAGAGCTGGCTCTTATCTGACATAGGGCAGCTTCTGGAATCTTCTCACAGAAGCCACCCCTGTGGCCCCCCTGCTACCAAACTTTTATCACGTAAACCCAATACAACATCAGGAAGAACTTCTTTGCTATGCGGATGATGGGATACTGGCATAGGTTGCCCAAGCAGGCTGTGGAGTCTCCCTCTTTGGAGATCTTCAAAAGCTGTCTGCACATGGTCCTGGGTAACCTGCTCTAGGTATCCTTGCTTGAGCCAGGGTTGTACCAGACGACCTCCAGAGGTCCCTTCCAACTTTAACCATTCTGTGATTCTGTGAAATTCTCTTAATCAAAGTGGCAAATAGAAAGTTTGGCATATGATGAGGTAAATCATGAAAGAAATATTTATTATTGAAAGTAACTTTGGCATGGGTAAGCACAAAATGGATGAGTCTGGTGGGTAGTAAAATTCTCTAGGCAGGATGTGATTGACGTCATCATAATCTAGGGTTCTGATGTACAAATTGATTTAGTCCATACTGGTAAGAGGCCTGTTGTGGTTTAGCCCTAGTAGGCAGCTAAGTGCCACACAGCTGCTCGCTCACTCTCCCCAGGTGGGACGGGAGAGAGAATTAGAAAGGTAAAAGTGCCAGAACTCATGGGTTGAGATAAGGACAGTTTACTAGGTAAAGCAAAGGCCGCGCGCACAAGCAAAACAAAACAAGGAATTCATTCACTACTTCCCATGGGCAGGCAGGTGTTCAGCCACTTCCAGGAAAGCAGGGCTCAGTATGCATAATGGTTTCTTGGGAAGACAAACACTATGACTCCAAATGTCCCCCCCCTTCCTTCTTCTTTACCCCAGCTTTTCTTGCTGAGCATGATGCCACATGGTATGGAATATCTCTTTGGTCAGTCTGGGTCAGCTGTCCCGGTCCTGTCCCCTCCCAGCTTCTTGTGCACCCCCAGCCTCCTCACTGACAGGGCAGCACAAGAAGCAGAAAAGTCCTTGGCTCTGTGTAAACACTGCTCTGCAACAACCAAAAACATCACCACTATTTTCATTAAAAATCCAAAACGCAGCATTGTTTGAGCCTCTAGAAAGAAAAATAACTCTGTCCCAACCAAAAACATGACAGGGACCAAAATTAATTTAGTCGTGCAGTTTACAGAGGAAGTCTGATGTGCTTTACAACAAACTCTATTAATGTTTTTTCAGTGGCAGAGGGTTTAACAATGGCTTTGTGAGTCCTGTTAGTTCTTCATGGAGGGTATAAAAGTTTTCTATTATAGTTTGCTTCTTCTTGACAAAGATGTGAAGTAAAATGGAAAGTAATTATTTTTCCTAGAGAATACCAGAAAATGGTTTGATGACAACTCTGAGTAATGAGATGTGTAGAAAATTTTTACCATTCCTTTTAAAAGACTGATATGTGGGGTTGACATGCAGAAACGAAGAAAATTAATATTATTTATTTACTTGCTGAGATATTTCAGAGTACTTTTGGGGTGCTTCATGGATGCACCCAAGATTAATTCTTTTATATTTGTATCTTCTATACTTGCAACTTTATTCTGGGCACAAAATTTGCAAAGATTATTAAAATCTTTTAGAACTGTAATAACTACCTCAGAAAAAAAAATCAAAATCCTCCATATAAGTAATTATTACTCTAATACATAATATTAGAAATGTCTTTTTAAAACTTCATAATTTTTGAAAATTGAAATATCCTCTTCAGCTTTGCAATATGTTCCAGTCTCCTCATATAACCAAACTGAATTCTTCATTAACACTTACCCTCTTAATAAATCAAATATAGGTAATAGTTATTTTTCATATAAGAACTTATTACAGTTCCAACCAGTCTGTCCTCTAAGAATTTCTTCCTATTTAAGAGACTGAAGTGACAAGGACTTTTGCATGATTTATGTCATTGTATGCATGTTTGTGTATGAAGATGCAATGATATGTAGGCACCATTTTTCTAGCTAAAATGAAGGCCCTACCAAATATTACCAAGCATTATAAGCTATTAAAAACATAAGCTTTAGTGTTTGGGGCTCCAAAAATGGGGATCAGACACATCTACACACCACTAGAGATCCAGTAGCTAAATGAAGGACAGAAATCATTTCATACTAAGTAACGGAGTTGAACTGAAGGAATACCTCACTTTATTTCTTCATCACTTCTGCCATCCCATACATGCTAATTAGCTGGCATCAGAATTCCCTAATTGCTCAGTTACAGCACTATTTGGAAAGATAAGTCCTTGAGCTGAGTCCAGGTGCAGCACACTGTTGCCATGCATGTAGAACACAAACAAGGATCAAAAGAAAGAGCAAAAACAAAACAAAAGCACTAGCCTTCCTTTTATCATTAATGAAAAGACTCAAATCGCTTTTATGTAAGAATATGTCTTAATAATTTGTGATTCAATCAGCTAAATGTTTTTTTCACCTCCAATAACATAATGTCTCTGGTGATTTTGTCTCACATTTCTAGCTTCTCGATATTCTGTGCTGTTTGCCCCCTCTTCCATTGCAGAACTATTTGTGAATAAGCAGGGTTTTTGTTTAAAAAAGTAAACAAGACTTCATGCTGTAAATGGTCTGTAACTTAAACTTTATGTGCTAAAGGAAACTCAGAATTTCATTCCTAAGGGAGGTCACTTGATACTGCTATTTGAAATCCTTCATCTGATAAATCTCTCATTAAATTAGACACCTCCAAAGTTGGGGAAATTGCCTTTTATGAGCCTACTGTGTGTTTTTAAGTATAAGTGCAAGGAGCAACTAGCTGTTAAAAATGATTCTGTAAAACATTACTAAACTCTGGAACCAGGATAATGATTTCAGACACTAAGGGAAAAAGCTAACTGCTTTATCTGAAGGAGATTATGTTTAGTAACTACTTGCTACATAACAATACCTTGTAAGACATCTGATAAATATTTTATTGAGTATTCAGTTCCTAGAGTACGTGAAGTACAACTAAAGGCACCAACACAAATACATGTGTTTTCCCTATTAGTATGTAATATTGAATACTGGATTATTTTGTTCATATTAATATCATCAAAATCAAATATAAGGTGAAATAAAGTGAAACAATGTTCTTGCCTCTGTTAGTTTATAGTATTTGTAGAACAGCAAATGTGTTCTACCCACCACCTCTCTGACAGCCAAATATTTTGCTGTGAAATCACATCAAATTTGGGGAGAGATTTTTTTTTTTTTTTTGTATTATAGACCAAAAGGATCCCTGAAAATTCCCATATGGAAACAAAAGCAATGAACCATTAACTCAGTATCTAATTTAAATTCAAGAACTAATTTTCATTTAATTAAGTTAAATTAACACTATCTTACTGAGTATAAAAGAATAAATATCAGTCTTTCATTCTTCACATGTATGTATTCTTACAAAATCTTAATTACTGAGAGTTACGGCCACTATAATTCAGACAGATCTGTGAAATACATACCAAGTCTGATGATAAATATCCAGCATTTCAAGCCACCTGAAAATCCTGTAAAGAGCTGTCTACCACTTATACCATTCCTTAACGTTTTCAATAGCCTGATTTAATCTTCCACAGGGACTGCATTTCCATCTCCAAAGAGATCCTATCTCATTATGGGGCGACCATGTCACATTTGGACTAGCGTATATAAAAAATAAAACAGCAGCACCAAGAAAACAAGGAAAATATGTGCAGAGTGAGGTTTAGTGAGGAGGAAGGAAAGGAAAGGAAAGGAAAGGAAAGGAAAGGAAAGGAAAGGAAAGGAAAGGAAAGGAAAGGAAAGGAAAGGAAAGGAAAGGAAAGGAAAGGAAAGGAAGAAAAACTTAAACTGGGGCAGCAGCAGTCTGATGGAGACAGGATTACATCACTACGTTCTTTTGATTACCTGAGCACTGAATACCGCTTTGGCTGTAGACATAAAGTTCTTTCCTGCAGTCATGGAGATGAAAGCTAACTCCAACATTTAGCAAGTATATCCCTGAACCTAATATACTTGGGAGAAGATTAGGATTTGGCTGAAAAATTAAGTAAAGTTGGAAACTACACTTTCTTCTTGTGATGTCTACAGATGTATTTTCTTTTTTGTCTTCTTAAAAAGCATTACAAGCATGAAATCAAAGGAACTGAGGTATACCAGCCAATCATGTCTATCTGCTTCACAAAGGACATAAGAATTTTTCAGACAGAGAACAAACCACAGTTCAAATAAACAGAGAAATATGGGCTTTGATTGGATGGTATTGATTTTTTTCTACGGACTTGGCAGTGGGGGCTTTGTTGTTGTTGTTGTTGTTGTTGTTGCTGTTGTTGTTGTTTTTGTTTTGGGGGGGTGTTTTTTTCTTTTTCTTTTAGTAGGTGCACAAAAATTGCCAAAAGTTACTGGGACAATCCACTATGTAATACTACACAATTGCAGGTGGAATTAAAGGTACATTTACAGTCTCACTGACTACATCTCCTCATTTTGCATATTTAATTGCACAGATCAAATGTTAGGAACACCGTTTTGCATACGCTATATACCTGATATCATAAAAACAGAGAAATCCCTGAAAACAATTCACTAGAGATACAAATTCCAATAATTTTGAGTGTTCATTGGTCATTCTATTTATCTAAAATTTTAAAGTCAGTGCCTCAGTTACTTTTTTTGCATTCACTAGCAATTGTTTCTGTTGAAAATGTTTTGAAATATTTCCCAGTTTCTTGTCATGCTAGTCTTGGTCTCTTCCAAAAATTATAATGTCATCATAAATATTCAAAGCCTCTATACACCATTGCATGACTTGTTAATTAAACCTTGATATTTCTCAGGTGCTGATGAAATTTCAAACATCAATCTTCTAGAACACTGTGGTTTTGCATGTGTTGCAAATAGCGTGCTCATTTTATATTTAGCCTCAAGCTCAACCAAGTATTTACAAAGAATGTAAAACTCCACAGAGTTCTCACTTGGATGCTGCACACAGTTAAAAATCTGAAGGCCTTGCAGTAAGGAAAACTGATACATAGTCTTAGACAATAGGGAAAAGTTTAGTACCATGATATCCCTCCCTTTCTGCAAACTGTGGAAGTCCATACTCTCAGTTTCTGTAAGTATTTGTTAGCATATTTCAGCCTGAATTTATCAGAATAATGCCTTTGCAGAGTGCAATCAAGTCCCTGTTAGTATTGCTCTTCTCTGTGTTCAGGTTTTAAGTTCCTCAGGGACAAGACATTCCTCTTAGCAAAGCATCTTTAACACAATTGCAAAAAACAGTTCTGCTTTATTAATCCCACTAGTAGATGAAAAAAATTGCACTAATTCATGCACTTGGGTGAGGAGATGCGTCAGTGAAAATGAGTAACAGAGGAAAGGATTGGCTCTGGGATTTAGCACTCATTAGCTTCCACTAAACAGCCCTGGGAACAGCAGTCGGAGTTCCAGCATAGGTCCTTGATCTCTACATAACAGATAGATTCTGCCTTGGTCCTCCTTCTGAAGCCATGTCTAACCTACTAAAATATCTCTTGCTAAGAGATCTACTAGTAAACATATCCAAAAACAGAAGTACACAGGTTACAGTACCTTTATGATGAGCTATCTGTAATGGTCAACTTATTTTCTTGTCTAGACAGGCCATGCAACCTCTGTAACCTTCCTGTGAAAGGAGAATTTAACACAGAGTCTTTAGAGGTATTTTGGAATTTCTAAATAATAGCTTTTCTGTCCTCACAGGGCAAAGAGAAAAGTAGCCCTCATTTTGGAAATCTGACCAGTTTGTCCTCTGAGTGGCAGCAAGTCATTTCTTCTCACAAGTAAAACCACTCATTACATTCTGTGTATACACATACACACATACAGTAGCCACTATTACACACACACACACACACACACACACACACACACACACACACACACACCCCTATACCACTACAGTAAAAAATCACTGCTTTGGTTTGTCTAGTTTGGCTTTCACCACTTTTTCATTTTGAAAAACTATACGATCTCACTGATCTCATACTAAATTTGCTTAGGTTAGCTTAGTTTATGAATAACATATTGATTTATTTCCTAACTATAGTGCTGCAGACTCCTTCTAGGCCCTGTGAATCAAACAAAGCTGAGTTATTTTCTACTTACACATTTTCAACACTAATAAAATATTGTAAGAAAGGGAAAAAAATATCATGTTCACGTGCAACCCAATCACTTAATAGCTATTCTTTAATTAACAGAGATGGGAATCACTGTTTGCAGTATAAAGCTAAACCTAGTTTCACTGGTCTCTTTTTCCTCCACGCACACTTTCATCTTGATTTAGCCTTTAAAGGCTAGAGAAGAATTTTCATTTGCTGTTAGTTCCCCCAAACATCCAGACATGTATTTTCTGTGGACATTGGCTGAAAAACATATCTTGTGTTTTAACATTACTAAGTACTTCTTAAACAAGAATTAAAATCCCCTTGAATTTTGTTTTAGCAGAAACTATGTTCATTGAGAAATAGCAATTGAATCATTTTACCGAATCTATAAGTCTAATAGATGTTTCGTAAGCAATACATGAAGAAAAGCCCTTGTTTCAAAAAACTTGGAAAACAATCAAGAATGGCAATGAGGTGACATAAGGAACAGCTAAAGAAGGACCCTGCTCTAAAAGGAGAAATAATTACAGCACATAGATACATGCTGATTCACCAGTTTTTGCTGATGTTAGCCCAGCCTATTAGACACCATCTCACTGGCAGGCAGCGTGGGAGGTATGACTATTCTACAGTGACCTGAAACATATGAGGACACACATATACCTCACAACTAGATTTTGGCAAGAGATTCTGTGGACAGCCTGGAAAAAGATGAAGGTGTGGTAGTGAGAGAAACATGAAGAAGACCCCACGCTGGTAACATCAACAGTAAAATCAAAAACGACAGAAGCTTGTCTTATCATTGATAGAACTGGAGGAAGCACGATTGTTACAAAAGCAAGACCAGGATGTCTGCATTTGATCAACTATACAAAGTCCAGTCAATTCCCAACACTAACTGGTTGTTTTGGTTCTAACACACAGAGTGAATTGCTTAAATAATTTTATGTCTATCACGGATTATAAATATAATTTCAGGAAATTGGAATCTCCTTCCAATTATATTAAATACTAAATGGGGGCTGGATCTTTATTTTAGAGCTTTGTGGTCTCTAAGAGAATAATAATAATAATAATAACAAAAATAATATATCCTGCCAATGGGAATAAAGTTTTGAGTTTGGGTGTGGTTTTCTTTTTTTCTTGTCCATAATGTCTATATAAAAAATAATTAAGATACTAAATTTGATGTCACTAGTTGCAATTGCAACTATATTTGCAGCCATAAAAACAAACTACATAAAAAGCATTGCAGCAACTTAAAAACGTCCATTCTCTGATTAATCAGTAGAAACATCCAAGAGTTTTCTCCTATCCAAAAACAGCTTGTTCAAGACCTCAGAGTCCTGCCAGCTCCTCAGTCCTTATGTAGCATCTTTATCAATGGACCACACATTTTATCAAGCAGATGATAATCCAAGCAACAGTTAGAAGGGATTAATTCTTTTCTCCCTGAGAAAGTGTGAGCGGAGATGGAATTTCATTAAAGTCCACAGACTTTCATTGTTATGAAAGCACTCTGGATAGAATCAGTCCTGAATGCAGAATTATGCAGAATTGTCTGAATCTTCTCTGGCAAGAAAACACATGGCTCTCTGCAAGATAATTTACTGTTCACAGTCTGCCCTGACATAAAGCAAACTTGTTATAAAATGTGTATCATGTGAAAAAATTTTTAGGACAGAGTAGTACTGGAGTAAATAACATTCTGTAGCAATTCACATTATCAGCACGTGACACTGTAATGCAAGGACAGAATATAATCTTGTTGCCTGCATTAGATGTCACTCATAAAATTGCTTTCAGTGTTGCACATGAGAATGTAAGAAAGAAGGTAAGAACTGCCGTAGAAGAACAGACCAACAGTCCACTGAACAATGCTGATGTGTTGATGGAGGGGAAAATTATGTATGAACAAGGCTATGAATTCTGACTCATGATTCAGTTCAGCTACCTGTTGTTTTTCTTTTTTTTTTCTCTTTTTTTTTTTTTTTCTTTTTTCTTCAAAGTATTTCCAGGCTCCCATTGGCATCTATAGGACAAGGTCTTCTCACTGAATGCAACTAGGAGGAATGACTTTGGTACCCAAATAAAATGGCTTCATGTTCTACACAATTACCAACTTTGCTCTAATCAGACTGTGGAATATTAAAGTGCATTTCACATTGCTATATTTATTTTCCATTTTTGAGACCGTTTCCTTGTTTCTTTTCTTTTTTTTTTTCAGTTTACATGCTTCAGTAATGCATGATTATCATAGCAGTTTAAGCATTCTGTTTGCTTTACTACTATGCATCATTAACACACAAATAGTTCTAATTAGAGATCACTGAATGTAACATATGAATAAATCTTTATCACTTATGGATTATGCTGTAGAAGGATTTTTTTTATTTGGTATGTTTGGCACCATTTGGGCATGCTGAATATCAATGTCATCATGACTTTCCAAGTACTCGCATAGCTTGTTGTTACATTAGTTACTTCAAAAAGGGACTTGCCTTGTTATGATTGGAGGCCTGGGAGTCACACACACAACTTTCCCTAAATAAGACCTATCCTTGAATATTTCAAAAGAAGCTAACTGTTTCATGTTTGTTTGTTTTTAACTATTATTATTTTTCCCTGCCTCTTGCTTTTGTAACTAGTCTCTTTAGGAAGCAGAATTTATCATCATATTTTATAATCATGTTGGATTTTATAAGTAAATAAATAAAACAAATTATTGAGGATAAATTTCAAACCATGATCACCCCACTGAAGACAATTATTCAGTATGTGGCAAAACTCAAAAAAGGAAGTTGATGTGATATTCAGCTGAAAAGGTGGACTCTCAACTTTCAGCTGGGCACCTAGTATTATTTCCGATTATTTTATTCCCCCAGAAATAAAAGCTCTGAGAAGTGAAGCTATAAAGAACTTTCATCCACTGGATTTAGTAACACGTCTCTTTGTATTCTCTTCCTCTAACTTCATGAATCTTCCAGACTTTCTTATATGGCTTCTCAGCTTCAGAAATGTTCAGATGTGGAGGATGTTACAATTTTCTTAACATGTAATATCTTTGGGAAGCAGAAGATCTAATTTCAATTTTCTCCAGTTGACCTTTTGTTGTGGTTTAGCCCTGGCAGGCAGCTAAGTGCCACACAGCTGCACACTCTCCCCAGGTAGGATGGGGGAGAAATTCAGAAAGGTAAAAGTGCCAGAACTCATGGGTTGAGATAAAGACAGTTTACTAGGTAAAGCAAAAGCCGCATACACAAGTAAAGCAAAACAAGGAATCCATTCACTACGTCCCATGGGCAGGCAGGTGTTCAGCCACTTCCAGGAAAGCAGGGATCAGTACGCGTAACGATATCTTGGGAAGAAAAACACTATGACTCCAAATGTCCCCCCCCTTCCTTCTTCTTTACCCCAGCTTTTCTTGCTGAGCATGACGCCACATGGTGTGGAATATCCCTTTGGTCAGTCTGCGTCAGCTGTCCTGGTCCTGTCCCCTCCCAGCTTCTTGTGCACCCCCAGCCTCCTCACTGACAGGGCAGCACGAGAAGCAGAAAAGTCCTTTGCTCTGAGTAAACACTGCTCTGCAACAACCAAAAACGTCACCACTATTTTCATCAAAAATCCAAAACACAGCATCGTGTGAGCCTCTACTAAAAAAATTAACTCTGTCCCAGCCAAAACTGTGACACCTTTTTTGTAGACCAGAGGGCAGAGAGGAGAATGCTGCTTACTAGCTGGCCTCCAGAGATTTGTTCCAACTTCAGTCCAACTTCAATTATCACATGATTCTATAATTAACCTTTCTCAGAATGAATCTACAAGCCCTTCACAAGTTATAGACATAGATCTACCAGAAGCCAGTCTAGATATAAGACATTTTTGTCTTCTTGAGATATATGAGACAAAAAACTCCAAGAAGTCTAGGCATCTTATGAATTTTATGTTGCTGGAAATGGAGTCACCACTATCAGAAATAACGTTGAATTAGATTATTTTTGAGTAGCATCTGGGAACATTAATTCTCATGTTCTTCCTGTTAATCATGTGCTGGGGGATGTGGATACTGCTTGTTGCTTTTATGTGACAGTATTTATCTGATATCTTGCTGGGCCTCATGCAAAACCACCTGGAACTAAAGAAACCCTTTTCAGTACTTCCAGAGCACTGGGTCAGATTCTTAAAATGGATCGATCATCTGGGGAGCTAAGTTAGGAATTCTTAAGAGTGAAAATTACCTGGTTCTTTAACTTAAATGGAAACACAGTCAAAATAAGAATTGAATGAAAATTTTCATATTTCATTAATTACAGTTATGCCCAGATCCTCATTGATACTCGTGTTTGCTGGGTTTAACATTTTGCAGTACCATGTGTATAATTTATGTTTAGTATATGGAAAAGCTAAATATGACAGATTATGACTTCAAGCACAACACAAAAAAAAAGAAAATCCAATTGTACATATATGTTTTTCATTAATACTAATTTGGGATGATTCTACTACACACTGCTCTTTTGGGCATTGGTTTTGTCACTGGATTTTTTGCTCATGCTCTGCAGCACGTTGGAACACCATCAGCTGTGTTCCTATCCTTCTCAGTCCTAGAGAAAACTCTACACTTAATATGAAAAAGAATCCAAATATCAAAAGAATATCAAATATATTTTCAATAACTTGATATTTAGTCATATTTCTCTCCTGCATCTTACTTTACAGTCCTTTTCCATTCTCATACTTCTGTTTCAGAAAAGTAGATGTTATTAAACGATTAAAAGCAAAGGCAGATAACTATTGCAGGAAAGCACTGCAGTTCATCATTTTAAACTCTTCCCCCAGAAGAACATGTGCTTTATATGGCATTCAGGCCTTCCAGTTCCTTACATAATCATGTACAGGCTAATCAAAAATACCCACTAACCTTCTCAGCTGCTAAAAAAATATGGTATGCAAAACAACACTTGTTCTAATGGAACCATAATAAAACTCTATAGCCTTACTCTCCTAGTTATCTGTAATGTAACTTGACTTCTTTCTGAGTTCTTATGTTCTGCATTCTTACCCTTACTGGATCAAAGGTAGAAATGAAAATGCTGTCCAAAAATATTAGATAGATGCACATCATCTATCTAGCTATAGGTCAGGACTGAGAAGCTCATGACTGAGATATAGAATAACTTATGATGACATCCAGTCTCCTGCTGTAGAAACTACCTCAACCCTCTGTTAGTAACATTTGATGGACCACAGCTTTTTTCACCTATCCACTTAAACTTTCCAACAATATATTTTTGGTAATACCTGAATATTTAATACCCCAGACATGTACATTACATTTATGCTTCTCAAATTTTATGTTTATTCTGAAGAGTACATGAAGAAACTGCTACTGCTTCAGCATTCCCAGTACTCTGAAGAGTTTCTTTTCCCAAGGAAACCATGAATGAAAAACACATTTCTTTTGAGTTATTTTTAAAACCACAGCATTAGTAAAGATTCCAGCTTTGCATTTATTGTCCGCTGAAAGTGTTCTGCAAGCAACAAAGCAGTCTTGAGCAATAATCTGAGAAATAGTAATGTAGTGGCTTATTAGATGAGGTCATTGGCAAACTAAACATATAAGAACAACGTGATAGAGAGCTCAGAGGTCATGTTTTGGTGGATAGACAGGACCTTCTTTGAGACAAGACTCCAGGCCAGATTTACAGCACATGTGGCTTACTTACCTATAGGAAAACCCCTGGAACTATTTCTGGGGCAATCCAGACCTTTCCTGGGGAAGAATAAAACCATGGATATTGCCTAGGTCTAGAAAACAAACACATTGGTTAACCACGAAACACAGCATTCTGCAGTTTGATAAAGGTAACAAATATTAGGTACAGAAAATGGTTTGGGATCCTTCCCAAAAGGTCCTGGTATCACCTGTCAAATGAGCTGACTGGATACAGTGACATTTCAGTATGCTACCAGGACAATATAGACTACCTAGATCAGACAGCTACAAGGCAACTGTAGCTCAAGTGATTTGTGAGAAAAGCATTCAATTAGTCAGAAAAGGCTAGTACTACTGACAATAGGAAGAAACAGTAAATGTATATACATCTTGTGTTTCTACAGCCAGGACTTAATCAAGGCATTTTTACTGGAAAACTGAGGGGAGATTTTCAGCATTGACAAAAGCAATTGACCAAAAGGCAAGACATCTTGAAGCAAGATGTCCAACTTTGGAATATTATGTTTGAACTGACTGTATAAAAAAAACACATAAAATGTGTATTTTAAAGCAAAGAAAGGAGAAAATATAGATCTGAAATTCCTGACAGGAATAGCTAAAAATATGAGATTTTCTTCTTTCTTTTTTTTTCCTAATGCTTTGCTTTTGTCTATAAATACTGCTTCTACTGTGCTTACCTTAAAATTTTTACCGTGTAAAAATGAATAAAAATGCTTGTGTTAAAATAGCTGGAAAATGTCATCATAACTAATTGGAAAGGTCATACAACATGTCATGAAATAAAATGAAGTCAGTCACAATAAATACTAACAAAGATCTTTTTAGAGAACTCAGCTTGGAATAAAATCAAGATTTTGGGGCCATTTAACACCGTGCTTACTGAATCAAGTCACAATTAAAACTTTCATCACAGAAAAACAGCAGTCACAGTTTTTTGTTTGTTGGTTGGTTTTTTGTTTGTTTGTTTGTTGTTGCTTTTTAAAGAAAAACACATACCAAAAAACAGGGAGTTAAAGGTCCTCCATACAACTCAGCCCATTGGGTTGTCTTAATCCAATGGTACTTGGATTAGTACATTATCTTCTTTTCCAGTAACATGTCTATTACATTTTCTGACAGCAATAGCAATCACAACAGGCTTTGGACTTCTTCTCAGTCAGGGTCTATAGATGATCCAAATATTTTGCCAGCATTGCCCTCTATGTGTCAATATTTTACATTAGTTTATTTTTTATTTCAAGTAAATACGTAGATATATTCTAACGGCCCTAGTGAGGTTCGTGACAGATTTGTAATTTATTTCAGAAGGAGCAAGATAGCATCCAGAACTTTTAATCACTCCATATGATTTGCTGCGACGGGTCAGACCAGCAGTACTTTTGCCTCAAACAGTAGCCAGTGGCAGACATCAAAGGAAAGGTTCTAAGAATTATGCAGTAGAGTATGTCATCCCTGTGGCATGCCCTCACATATTTCAACTGCCAAAAGCCTAGGGATTTCCTGCACTGAAGGTTGCATTTGGACTACATTTCTTAACAATCTCTTTTGGAGTGAACTTCCATGCATTTGTTAATCCTTTGCAGTTCTTTGTCAATGTTCAGCATCACAGTTTTCTTCAGCAAGAGTCCTATAGTTGAATTACAGGTAGTGAGAAAATGTCTTCCATTCTGTTCATTTTAAAATTAATAAATAAAAAAAATAAATAAATAAATAAATTGTGATTATTTTGGTGCCTAAACCCCCTAACATGAGTTATGTGCAATCTTGGATAAGCTTTTCTCTTACCTTCTTTGTCTGAGTCAGAATGTTACAGACATGTATGATCAATATACAGTCATTGTCCACACTGCTCATAACCTTTTAATCAGTTATTTAGCCACTTTCCATCTGCCATAAACCAGCTCAGTTTCTTAAAGAACTTTAGGTGGGAGACCTTCTTAAAAGCTTTCTAGAAATCTAAGTACCTTATAACAGTCCAGTTATCTGTCTGCATGATCCGTCACTGCACAGAACTCAAGAAGGCTTGAATTGCTCCTAGGAAATAGTAGGGTTTGTGACACCGTTACATTATGATGGCTTCAAATAATTTGCCTGTTATAGAAATTAGCAGTCTATTAGTATTACATGAAACTTCTAGAAAAAGGAACATCATGTTTGCTGCCTTCCTATATATATCACACTGAATTTGATAGTCAGAGGATACATACAGTAGTTTTTAATTAAGCTAATTCATGTATGATGTCTTTCACTACTTTTGGTGACATTCATATGGACCTTCTTGCATACATTTTATTGATTTTCTTTTTTTAATTTTTCTATATATATGCTGTTGTCTGAGACATTTTGTTGACACAGACCATGTAAAGTAGGGTTTCTAAGTTCATTTTTATGGAAAAGTAATGCAACTAATTTCTTAAGGTTTTTATCTGTGATCTTATCTTTGAGTGATTTTTCTAGACTTCAGTCACCAATTTGCTCCGGCAGCTCTCTGGTAGACGTCTTTATTGTGATGACAAAGTTCTTATTGACAAGCTTTATTTTTATTTTCTTTTTGTTGGATAGTTAATCACTACATGTTTGACTTGCCTTGCTAGTATTTCATTTAACTTGCAGACTTCATTTTCCTTTTTATTCTTCTCAGTTGGGTGGAACTTCCATGTTTTGGATGACTTCTTTTTACTTCTAATTGTATATATATAT
>VXAL01001557.1:2442-20172 GCA_013399475.1 Chauna torquata | reverse complement strand
CTTTCTTTTCTTTTTTCTTTTCTTTTCTTTTTTTTCTTTTCTTTTCTTTTCTTTTCTTTTCTTTTCTTTTCTTTTCTTTTCTTTTCTTTTCTTTTCTTTTCTTTTCTTTTCTTTTCTTTTCTTTTCTTTTCTTTTCTTTTCTTTTCTTTTTTTTCTTGTGCTCTCGGAGACTCTTTAGTTAAATGTCATTTAATTTGATTTTTAATAGAGTGTCTTTATACCATCCTTTGCAACTATGGAAAGGAGTAAATGGGAGTCATCCATGGGCTGTAGTCCCTCTGGATTGTCACTGTTCTGGTGTGGGTCACTGACTGGCATGGAGCACCTGCTTTCAAAAGTACCTTTCCAGCCATGTCCAGGAGAATGCCCTCACCCATTTTGCTCTCCAAATGCTCCTCTTCACACACCTGCCCCTGTTTTTCCATATGTGCATCACCCTGTGTCTCTTCTCACATCTCTTTGTGCCTCTTCCTGTTTCTCTTTTTATGTGTCCTCATGTGTCCCTTTAGCATTGAACTTATGTAGCAAGGTTTTCATAGTGAGTGGTCTGCAGTGGTGGCTTCTGTGAGAAGAGTCCAGAAGCTGCCCCATGTTAGATAAGAGCCAGCTCCAGCCGGCTCCAAAAGGGACCCGCTGCTGGACAGAGCTGAGCCAATGAGCAACACCAGTTGCACCTCTGGGATAACATATTTAGAAAGGGAAAAACCTGCTACGCTACAGCAGCTAGGAGAGAGGAGGGAGAAAATCTGAGAGAAGCAACTCTGCAGACACCAAGGGCAGTGAAGAAGGAGGGCAGAAGGTGCTCCAGGCATCAGAGCAGAAGTTCCCCTGCAGCCTTGGAGAGGCCCGTAGTGGGGCAAGCTGTTCCCCTGCAGCCCATGGTGTACCACAGCAGAGCAGATCTGTTGGTGGTGAGGTGGTGAGCAGATCAGAGGAACAGCAGTCTGTGGGAAGCCCACATAGGATCAGTTTGGGAAGGACTGCATCCCTTTTGAGGGACCCTACCCTGCAGCACGGGAAGAGAATGAGGATGAAGAAACAGCAGAGAAGAAGTGTTATGGACTGACCACACTCCCCATTCCCCATTCCCCTGTGCTGCTCAGGGGGAAGAGGTAGAAGTGGGTGGATGGAGGGGAAGGCGTTTTTGGTTTGCTTTTAGTTTTCACTGCTCTAGTCTGATATCAATAGGCAATAAATTACATTAATCTCCCCATGCTGAGTTTGTTTTGCCCATGACAGTTATTGGTGAGTTAGCTCCCCGTCCTTACCTCCATCCATGTGCTTTCTTTTCATCATATTTTCTTCCCCTGTCTTTTTGAGGAGGGGGAGTGAGAGAGCGGCATGGTGGAGTTTAGCTAGCCATTAGTGTGAAACCACCACACCTTCATATCTCCACATGTCCTGCGCCTAGTGGCTGCCACTGTTCCTCAAATATGTTTGAGCATCATGTGCTCCAATGACTGCTTGAAGTTTTTGCGGATAGTGGGCTGTTTCTGTCAGTTTCAGAGACATCTGGAACTGACTGTGACCTGCTCAGTGCATCTCACAGTCTCCACCCACACAAGTCACCTTGCAACCCCCTGCCTCCAACACTTACCAGTTGTGCCCACCCAATGCCAGTCCATAATGGCAGTTACCAACCTGCAAGTGAAGTTGCCCACTGTTATTATAAAAGCTTCCCATTTTACCATTTACTCCTCGGCATTTTATAACTCCTGCTGCAATCCTCTTTTTATGTGTGATGTTGTTCCTATTTAGCCACAGACACCTGCTAGGATTGTGTACAACAGAGATTTTGTAGTACATTTTGATGCACTGGCTTAGAATTATAGAATCACAGAATGGTTTGGGTTGGAAGGGACACTTAAGGATCATCTAGTTCCAACACCCCTGCCACGGGCAGGGACACTTTCCACTAGACCAGGTTGCTCAAAGCCCCATCCAAAATGACTTTGAACACTTCCAGGGATGGAGCACCCACAGCTTCTCTGGGCAACCTGTTCTAGTGCCTCACCACCCTCACAGAAAAGAATTTCTTCCTTATATCTAATCTAAATCTACCCTCTTTTAGTTTAAAGCTGCTATCTCTTTTTCCATCACTACATACCCTGATAAAGAGCCCCTCTCCAGCTTTCTTGTAGGCCCCCTTTAGGTACTGGAAGGCCACCACAAGGTCTCCCCAGAGCCTTCTCTTCTCTAGACTTCTCTAGACTGAACAATCCCAACTCTCTCAGCCTGTTTTTCAGGAGAGGTGCTCCAGTCCTCTTATTACCTTCGTGGCCCTCCTCTGGACTTGCTCCAACAAGTCCATGTCCTTTTTATGCAGGGGGTCCCAGAACTGAACACAGTACTCCAGGTGGGGTCTCACAAAAGCAGAGTAGAGGGGGAGAATCACCTCCCTCGACCTGCTGCTCATGCTTCTTTTGACACAGCTGTTACATTTTAGCCCTGTCAGGCAGCTAAGTGCCNGGTTTCTTGGGAAGACAAACGCCATCACTCCAACGTCCACCTCCTTCCTTCCTTTTTAACCGAGCTTTTATTGCTGAGCATGATGCCACATGGTATGGAATATCCCTTTGGTCAGTTTGGGTCAGCTGTCCTGGTCCTGTCCCCTCCCAGCTTCTTGTGCACCCCCAGCCTCCTCGCTGGCAGGGCAGCACGAGAAGCAGAAAAGTCCTTGGCTCTATGTAAACACTGCTCTGCAACAACCAAAAACATCACCACTATTTTCATTAAAAATCCAAAACACAGCATTATTTGAGCCTCTGCGAAGATTAACTTTGTCCCAGCCAAAACCATGACACAGCCTAGGAGACGGTTGGCTTTCTGGGCGGCAAGCGCACGTTGCCATCTCATGTTGAGTTTCTCATCCACCAACATCCCCAAGTCTTTCTCCTCAGAGCAGCTTTCAGGCTATCCACCCAGCCTGTATTTGTGCTTGGGATTGCCCCGACCCAGGTGCAGAACCTTGCTCTTGGCCTTGTCGAACTTCATGAGGTTCCGCACTGGCTCACCTCTCAAGCCTGTCAAGGTCCCTCTGGATGGCATCGCTTCCCTCCAGTGTGCTGACCGCACCATACAGCTTGGTGTTGTCAGTAAACTTGATGAGAGTGCGCTCAATCCCACTGTCCATGTCACCAACAAAGATGTTAAGTAGCGCCATTCAAAACAGCAACCCCTGAGGAATGCCACTCATCACTGGTGTCCACCTGGACACCAAGCTGCTGACCACAACTTTTTGAGTGCGACCATCTAGCCAATTCCTTATCCACCGAGTGGTCCATCTGTCAAACCCATGCCTCTCCAATTTATTTCACTGGTTTGAATCTTCCAAAATTCACAGCGAAATATTGTGCGACCCCTTTCTATCTTTCTCATGTTGAAAGAGAAAATACTGAATAAAAACACCAAGGTACATTTTTTCACTGCAATTCAACGTATCAGAAGAGAGAGGCATTTCTTTTGAATTGACTTATGATCAATAGAACAACATGATAAAAAATTCAACTAGGTAGCTTGATATCTGATTCAGTGTTATTGTTAAATGTGAGGGGGGGGAGTAGCAAATGCTCCTGAGGAAATAAAGTATGCAAAGAAATGGAAGAAATACATCATAAGAAATAAGAAAAGTTTTCCCTTTTAGGTAGGGAAAATTACAGAATGCTTTGCAAGTGCCATAAATTATGTAGCATAAGGCACATAGATATTAAAACCTTTTCATTCAGAAAGAAAGCTAAATCATCGACTGGGAGTGCACTTGAGAATATGTTAAGTGCAATGGTGAAAAACAAAAGCTACTTTCTAATGTAAAACTGAGGCTCTGGAGGGTAGTTTCAGATTCCACAAATTCTTTCAGTTTTCCCTTTAAGAATAAATTGATGGGGATTTTAAGACATTTTTGTTTCTCTCTTTATCAGCTTATTTGACTTCCCTAAAGGAAGATAACTTTATTTTTTAAGTACTCCTGAAATATTGAAAGTTCCATGACGTGTCCTAGAAGAAGAGACTAAACAGCTAACCATATAAAATGCTGCAATTTTCTTTTATTCAACAGATTGACTAAGGTATTATCAAATAGAGGCCTGAATTCGAGCAAAGAAATAAACAATGGCTAACTGCAGTCATGATCCTGTCATCAAGGCTGATGTATGGGCCATGCTATGTCCTCCTACATGGTTCAGACTTAAAACGAATTCTGTACCTCTTCACAACTGATAGAAACAACAGCAGTTTGAAGCTGAAAATACATACCTATATAACAGTTTATGAGGATGCAACTCCTGATCAAAGCAATAAAAGGAAAAAGAAATCACTTAAAAAAAGTTTGTGATCAGGATATCCCCCAGTCTGGGAGACCTTGAGATAGTGAATATTTAACTGTTTATACAGACTGGAATGGCTAGAATCCTTTCAAGATATATAGAGCATTCTTGGAAGCTTGTTCCAATGACGCTGAGAGAAATGCCAGCAGAGATTTCACTGCTAATAAAACAGAAATTTCAATGCATAACAGCTAAAATAAGATTCAATCATTTATAGTGCAGATTTTAAGGATGGCAGGAAGCTAACATTTCTCAGAGAAAGCATAATTGATACCAACTTTGAAATAAGCCTTAGGAAAACAGAAATAATTATACATGGAAAAAAAAAAAGTTCAAACAAAGAAAGCAGGCTACAAAATAGGAATGCATTATATTTCTAGATCTCCAATTTATAGGAGTACATACCCATGACTACTACTCATACTTTAAATGATGAGAAAATAGCTTCCTCAAAATTAGAAGGTTCATGCTTTTTAATGGAGAAGGACAAGACATTAAACAAGAATCAAGCATATGACAAACAGTTCTAAGTTATCAACTGTGATTGGCTTTGAAGCCACCAGAAAATTACTCCTGAGACAAAAAGCCTAATGACTGAGTGGCAGCTTTGTTTTTTATGTAAAGTATGCTACCACTGAAGATGTAGTATAAAATATTTTATAATTTTTTGCAATACAATATCAAAACTCTGTAGGAGGGAAAAAAGAAATATGGAAACTGCCTAAAGGGAATCACAATGCTAAGAGATTAATTTCAGCATACCTAAAAATTGTGTGCAACTTATTAGACTTCTTCATGGAAGCATCTTAACAATAACTGGTTGGTCTGAGTGTCCCAGACCAACTGGGATATTATTGTAGAACTTCATAAACACATTGGTTAAAAACTTTCTAATTTCCAGCTTTATTTTATTCATGGCCATTTTATACATTGTCCTGGTTTTGTCTGGGACAAAGTTAATTTTCTTCCTAGCAGCTGGTATGGTGCTGTGTTTTGGATTTAGGATGAGAATAGTGTTGATAACACACTGATGTTTTGGTTGTTGCAGAGCAGCACTTACACAGAGCCTAAGACTTTTCTGCTTCTCATGCTGCCCTGCCAGCAAGGTGGCTGGTGGTGCACAGGAAGCTGGGAGGGGACACAGCCAGGGCAGCTAACCCAGACTGACCAAAGGGATATTCTGTACCGTATGGTGTCATGCTGAACAATAAAACTGGGGGGAGTTGGCCAGGCGGAATGTGTGCTGTCACTGCTCAGGGATGGGATGGGCATTGGTCAGTGGGTGGTGAGCAATTGCATTGTGCACCACTTGTTTTGTATATTTTTTCGTCATTATTATTAGTAGTAATAATAGTAGTAGTAGTAGTAGTAGTATTTTACCTTCCTTTTCTGTCCTTTTAAACTGTCTTTATCTCAACCCACGAGTTTTACCTTTTTTCCAATTCTCTCCTCCATCCCACTGTGGGAGAGGGAGTGAGCGAACAGCTCGAGTGATGCGTAGCTGCCTGCCAGGTTAAGCCACAGTATACATGCAGTATGATATATAGGAAACCATTGAAAACTGTTCTGACATAGTCAAGAAAAATACTTATTCAGTTCAAGAATGGGGGGGAAAATGCAGTGTACGAGTACATTTCTTCTCCTCAGTATGATTTCTTAGTGAAACTAGTACAATCCTGCCTTGTGCAGTCAGTGCACTGATACAGCCAATGCACTGTGAGCAGTTAAGAGAGTGGAACTGTGCCTGGGGCACTGGACAGTCATCTTTTATTCTTGACAACCATTTTAGTGTGTCAATAACAGTGATTAAACAGACAATTTGTAAATTTGATTCAAATAGGATAAAAATTATAATTAGGTGAGTAATCTCAAACCATTATACTGAATATAAATGTAATTTCAAGATTTTGTTATATGCTTCCCTAAAGACATGGGAGGTTTAAAGACTTCTGTTATTAGTAGTTATATATTCTAAGTATCTGCATATACAAAAAAAATCTCAACAAAATTGATCCCTTCCTTTGTTCCTTATGAACTAGAAGAGTGATTTCTCCAGAACTAGATGACATTCTTTGGGACGGGACCTATGCTTATGCCAACTGGTTGTTATAGATCATATCTGTTATACATTAATTCAATAGTCTTTCTGCACTAGACAGTACTAGGTTTCATGATTGCTCTATGAGATCATCTCTAGTTAGCTCCTCAATAAGTAGTACAGGTTTTAAAGAGATTTAACGTAAATAGCCTTCAAAATGCACGCTTATAAATTTAAATGAATTTAATATATGTTTGAAGATTTTTTATTGACTAGAATTTGGTAAGTTACTTCTGTTCTTATGTTTCTGTGTAGATGCTCTTATTATTGACACAAATGCTTAAATGTATCATGTGACTACATGTTCCAGTAACAGTTCTGTATTAACTCTACAGAAAAGTATTGTCTTTCAATCTCATTTAAAAGACTTATTGGAATTTGGATAAGATTAGAATATTTGCTTCTTCATCTTACTTGTTCTTTATATAATTTTATTTTATCTATAGCTATATATCTGCCAAGTTCAGTATACCTTCTCTTTAACCGTAACTTAAAACCTCAGCTTTGCTAAACCAATGTTTTCTTGTCTGTTTTTTTTTTTCTTTTTGTCATGTGTATCTGCCGAAATAATTATTTTGGATTGTTTTTAATAGCCGTTCAGTTGAGCTATATTTTATGAATTATCTATTCAATGATCTCTCAGAGCCTTGACTAGTATTTAAAGAAGTTACTGGGCACAGAAAAGACAAAATAGACCTCAAACTCCGTAAATATGTCTATTTTTTCCACTTGATATATGCCGTGTGGCTTTTTGTTTATGTATTAAAGCTTTCAAGTTGATGAAACTTAAAGTTATGGATGATTTACTTTTGCTGGTGAGTATCTATGACATTGCAATGTCCTCCAAATGCTTTCTAAAGTCCGGAAAGTGTGTTTGAAATACTGTTTCTCAGTAGGCACGCACACTTCAGACTCCAAGTTCTGGTCATATATTTTAGAACATATTTGTGCAAAATAGATGGTCAGAAGTATATGGTCTCAAAAATAACTTAATATCATTGTATAACTCTTAGTTTTGGAACTGTTCAGGTAATCTTCACTGCTTAACATCTACTACAGAGTAGTTAACAGATGTTAATACTGCTACACAGCATGCCTGGAAGTGAACACATTTGCATTCTGAGGTCAAAAATGTATTCCTTGCACTGGAATTTGAGAGGATTCTTGGTGTTGCAATTGTCACCCTTCGAGCGCTTTTACTATTTGCTGAAAGTCTCCTCTTCAGTTAGCTGTAAGGTTGACAGTGCCTCCTGAAATCCTCTCTTTTTGTGACTTAATTGTATCAAGTTTAGAAAGGCACTCCAGAAGCATGTTCAAATTGAATCTTTCATATTAAAATAAGTTTTTTCAGTAGCCATACAAAATAGCTATTCCTGTTTTTCCTGCTATGTTGAGGGAATTATCTCTGGTCATTTAGGGTTGAAGACAGCAAAGATTGAATACCTGAGCTTCTATTTATCTCCTGAAACTAAGATTAAGCTGCCGCCTCTCGTTGTTTACTTATAGTTTACCTTGATAATTACCTTATTTTAGATATGTTTAAGTACTGTACTTGCTCAAGTACTAGTTATGCAGTTCTCCAGAATAATATGACCTTTCTGTTTTCTTTTAAAGTACTAAAAAGCAGCAAAGAAAATAAATACGCATAGTCATATCTAGGGTTATCCTTGCAGTTGCTGCCTTAAATGAGAAAATTGTAAATAGAAAGGAACAGCAGATAGGGAAAGAAAAGGAAAGTACATAATTGCTTTCTAACTAAAGAGCAACAAGAATGTTTTGCCAGTGAATCAGCAACCAGGAAAAGCACAGCTAAACTGTGATTTATACAGCATTTTCTGAACTACGGTATATTGAGTCTCAGGAAGATTTCAGCCAACTGTTTGTACTGGAAGAGAGCTTGGCAAGGAAGTGGGACAACCTAGGGGCAATCAGTAGCAATCTGGGAAGGCAGTTTGTCACGTACTGGTAGATGCTTTGATGGAATGTTTATCCACTACTTCACTATCTATGCTCAGTAGGCGTGGAAATAACTGCAGCCTGGAGCAATGACCACAGAGTAGATCTGATACCCTCACTCAACCCCTGCCAATAGACAGCATTTTCATGCACTTTGAGAGGGCACTTGATGTAGTTTTAAGGCTTTACTTAAAATAAATCTAAACTTATATGCCTTTATAATTAGTTTAACACAACTCTGTGGGATAACAAAATGCCACCAAAACATACATCCTGTTAATGGAACATGGGAGAACATCAGGGTTTCACAGAGAAATCAGAACTCATCCTAATAAAACTCAACGGGAAGCCTATTCTAATCACACAATTTAATTTTAGTCCTGAGATTAAAAAGAGGGAGAAAACTCACAATTCATTAATTCCTGCAGGAAACCATCTCCAGACTGAAGATTAAAAAAAAAAAAAAAAAAAGAAAAAAAAAATCTTGGGTTAAATACAAATTACACATTTTTTCATTAAAAAAAACACCTACTTTTGAAAAGTAAGGCTTGCTTCCTTCTTAATGCTGTATTGGGTCAAAATTTACACTGTTTCAAATACTCTTATCCTTTTAGACTACAAAATCAAATATCTTTATACAAGGCACTTTATTCTGTAGCTTTAAAATGGTCTGCTGTCTTAATGGTCACAATTGAGACACATTTATTAAAGATGTAAAAGGCTCAGATATTAATGGAACAGAAAATGTAAATAATACTTTCCACCTTTTTAAGTTAAAAACACATTCACCCTGCTCATTTTGGGGGGTCCGAACTTGGCTCTTGATGTTCATTCATTTCCTCATGAATGTCCTTGTAGTGGGGTTCAAGTGAAACATAAATCAATGTTTCAGTTCAGATATTTTAGTGTGTCTGGAAGATGTATCCTACCAAAATACAATGACAAATATTATTTGGCAGCTCTAGAGACTTACGTCTAAGGCTTAGGGTGGTTTTGTTGGTTTGATTGATTTTTTTTTTTTATGTATATAAACATAACACAAAATAAAATGTCATAGAGCTCTCTCAAAGGTGAATCCTGCATAGTATGCAGGCAACACAATCCCCTTAAGCTGTTTGACATGGATCAGAAATTAATTGCTAAATTCCTTCCCTACTTTTATATGTACAGATATAAAATTCCAAGTACTTCACATGTCATTAAAGTCCTCTCATCATAACTGTTTTTTCCATGTTTGATCTGCAGGATTAAATAAAGAAGTAAATTGGGAAGGCTAGGTTCAAATAAGATTTGAAATTCCAAAGAGGGACTTAAAATTATGCAACTCAATGTGAGACTGAGATAATGAAAGAGCAGTGCAGCCCAGAAGTACCTAAACTCTAAATCCCTTCTTAATAGTCTGTAGTTTTAAACTGCCTATATGCAACTTCTGAACATTTAGTTTCATGGAACTGAGAACACCCACATGAAATCCATTGTACCCAAAGTACACACCTGTTGTGGTTTAACCCTGCAGGCAGCTCAGCACCACACAGCCATTCGCTCACACCCCCCTTACCATCCAGTGGGACGAGGGGAGAGANGATGCCCAGCCTGTTCCCAAGCAGCGGCCCCCGCTTTGCCCTGGCCAGCCACCCTATTTTTACTGTTCAGCATGACATCATATGGTATGGAATATCTCTTTGGTCAGTCTGGGTCAGCCGTCCTGGTCCTGTCCCCTCCCAGCTTCTTGTGCACCCCCAGCCTCCTCGCTGGCAGGGCAATACGAGGAGCTGGAAAGTCCTTGGCTCTGTATAAACACTGCTCTGCAGCAACTGAAAACATCACCATAATCTTCATCAGAAATCCAAACCACAGCATTGTGTGAGCCTCTACGAAGAAAATTAACTCTATCCCAGTCAAAACCATGACAACACCTGACAGGAGAAATTAGGTATCTTTTTCAGAGAGGGTAGAATAGCAAGAGGTTTGATTTGATATTTTCCAACATAAGTGTATACTTTGTCTACAAACTCAGTGTGAGGATCTTGGGAAATAGGATAAACAGCTTTATCCATTGTATAAAAAGGGTTCCAAAAGAAAATGTAAGAACCTTACCTCCACTTGGAATCCAATTTCCTTATCCTCCTTCTGAGTTTGGTCATCAAAATAAAAGTTTTGTGAAAGAAATTCAAAAAGGTAATACTGAACAATGAAGAGTATTCTGGAAAAAGATTACAAAATACAGGACAATCTTCTCATGGAAGAGTGGTCGAGGGATGCAGTCTTTGTTTCCATAATCGTTTCTGCTTTTTCACATCTAATATAAAATATATTTACCTGTCAGGGATCAGGATCTCAAACGCCCACCTATCATGCCAGGAGATATGAGCAAATTAGAAATGAGCAAAAATAAACAGATGTACTTGTTCAGATGCTCTGCTGTTTGTTCAAAATAAGATAAACTGAGTGATCAGCTAGACTGGAATTGACAGCCACTGAACTCTTCATGCTATGGTTCTGAGTCAAGTTAATTAGAAGTGAAGTAAATTCTTGATGGTCTTCTAACTTAGGTGACCAGTAAAAGTATCATAATCTCATTTGTTCTCAACTTTGTGGTTATTAGTATTCTCTAGTGTCCTTTATACACAAAGAATCAAAAGGGCTTTAGTTTGCATAAGACCTTTTAGCTTTGTAAGGTTCCTTGCATTCTCCCTGATTTGCCAGTGGCATGAATTTTTCTTCCCCATAACAAAAAAAAAANNNAAAAAAAAAAAAAAAAAAAAAAAGAGAGAGTGAAACTATCAAATTAAATAAGATAAAGAGGCATGATAACGTAGTTGGAGCACAAATGCAAAAATTTTTGTTTTGGGACAGAGGTCTCATTTGAGATGATGTGAAGTAAAAGTCCTCGAAATGCTTCTAACATAAATAAATTAATTAATTAATAATAATAATTATAAAAAGCTCCGTTATTTTTATGTAAGGACTCTTGAAAAATGTCGATTCTTAAGACTGATGTATAGGACAGTGAGTTAGCTTAATACAAGTAATTTAAACTTTTTAAAAAATAATAATAACACACACTTATGAAGTTCGAAAATCCTTTAAAGTCTAGTACAGTTTTATGAGACAGCCCCTTAGGTTTTACCCCTAGTCTCGGATCTCTATCTTTTGTACTAAGAAATGGAAATGAAGCCACATTCATCTTAGGAAAAGTGCACCCTTTATATAAGCCTGGCTGCCTGTACATTTAACAACTGTTTTGTGAAATCTCTGATAGTTAGTAAAAGTTCCCACAGACAGCTGAGAAAGAATCATGAGAGAAAGTCTGTAACATTCTCCTGTCTTTTAAGTCTTTGTTGTCTGCACTGGAAATGCTTTCAGCCAACACAAACTAGCAATTTCTTATTTTAAATATAGGCATCCAGCTGCAAGTGCATTCAAAATGCTGTTAAAAAAAAAAAAAAAAAATTGCTCCTGTTTACTTTGGTGACAGTGCTTCCACTTAAAGATGTGGATATCAAAGGATAAAGAGACTACAAGCAGAACGGAGGGTAGAGGTCTGGCAAACTGCATTACACAGGAAGAACTACAGACCCAGATGGAGTCAGACTGAGTCCAATAGATGATCTTGATCTACAGTGTTAGTGTAAGGTCACACTGCAAATGTTTATAGTCTTGAGGCCTTATGACTGGAGTCATACTGCTGTACTTCAGTAAAATTTAATAACTATTAGATTTTGCTGAATCAGCTAGCCCAACAGAGGCAAAGCTGACACAGCTCCATGCCCAACTCCAATGAGTAACAAAGCTGAGTACATATTCGCAGTAGGCACACACACAAATACATGTATAGAGTGCACATACTTATCCACCTGGCTGGTCACACAGATCAACACAGGCAGAAAACATAGCATTCATGTGAGCACAAACAGCACCAACAGCCCTAGCCTGTTCCCCTCTCTGGCTGATCTGGATAAAGGTCCATTAGTGAGAAATGTATCTACATTACATAATATGCATATCTTGTATGTATGTATATGAATACGTCTACTACAGAATTCCTCAGTAGCTGGACACTCAATCTATGTACTAGGCTGGCCCCTACATCCTCATTCTCCTAGCTGCTGGCACCTGGTCACTCAGAGCCCCAGGACCTCTNAAAAAAAAAAAAGAGAGAGTGAAACTATCAAATTAAATAAGATAAAGAGGCATGATAACGTAGTTGGAGCACAAATGCAAAAATTTTTGTTTTGGGACAGAGGTCTCATTTGAGATGATGTGAAGTAAAAGTCCTCGAAATGCTTCTAACATAAATAAATTAATTAATTAATAATAATAATTATAAAAAGCTCCGTTATTTTTATGTAAGGACTCTTGAAAAATGTCGATTCTTAAGACTGATGTATAGGACAGTGAGTTAGCTTAATACAAGTAATTTAAACTTTTTAAAAAATAATAATAACACACACTTATGAAGTTCGAAAATCCTTTAAAGTCTAGTACAGTTTTATGAGACAGCCCCTTAGGTTTTACCCCTAGTCTCGGATCTCTATCTTTTGTACTAAGAAATGGAAATGAAGCCACATTCATCTTAGGAAAAGTGCACCCTTTATATAAGCCTGGCTGCCTGTACATTTAACAACTGTTTTGTGAAATCTCTGATAGTTAGTAAAAGTTCCCACAGACAGCTGAGAAAGAATCATGAGAGAAAGTCTGTAACATTCTCCTGTCTTTTAAGTCTTTGTTGTCTGCACTGGAAATGCTTTCAGCCAACACAAACTAGCAATTTCTTATTTTAAATATAGGCATCCAGCTGCAAGTGCATTCAAAATGCTGTTAAAAAAAAAAAAAAAAAATTGCTCCTGTTTACTTTGGTGACAGTGCTTCCACTTAAAGATGTGGATATCAAAGGATAAAGAGACTACAAGCAGAACGGAGGGTAGAGGTCTGGCAAACTGCATTACACAGGAAGAACTACAGACCCAGATGGAGTCAGACTGAGTCCAATAGATGATCTTGATCTACAGTGTTAGTGTAAGGTCACACTGCAAATGTTTATAGTCTTGAGGCCTTATGACTGGAGTCATACTGCTGTACTTCAGTAAAATTTAATAACTATTAGATTTTGCTGAATCAGCTAGCCCAACAGAGGCAAAGCTGACACAGCTCCATGCCCAACTCCAATGAGTAACAAAGCTGAGTACATATTCGCAGTAGGCACACACACAAATACATGTATAGAGTGCACATACTTATCCACCTGGCTGGTCACACAGATCAACACAGGCAGAAAACATAGCATTCATGTGAGCACAAACAGCACCAACAGCCCTAGCCTGTTCCCCTCTCTGGCTGATCTGGATAAAGGTCCATTAGTGAGAAATGTATCTACATTACATAATATGCATATCTTGTATGTATGTATATGAATACGTCTACTACAGAATTCCTCAGTAGCTGGACACTCAATCTATGTACTAGGCTGGCCCCTACATCCTCATTCTCCTAGCTGCTGGCACCTGGTCACTCAGAGCCCCAGGACCTCTGTCTCCACCTCCAGCTGCTTGGGCAGACCTGCCTTACACCAAACACACACACACATGCACACACACCATGTACTCTGGATCCTTCCTCTTACTGTGCTTAGTCACTCAGTCTTAGTCAATACTGGTGGGGGGGGGCTGCAGGGGTGGCCTCTGTGAGAAGAGTCCAGAAGCTGCCCCATGTTAGACAAGAGCCAGCTCCAGCCGGCTCCAAAAGGGACCTGCCGCTGGCCAGAGCTGAGCCAGTGAGTGACACTGGTTGCGCCTCTGGGATAACATATTTAGAAAGGGAAAAACCTGCTGCACAACAGCAGCTAGGAGCGAGGAGTGAGAAAATCTGAGAGAAACAGCCCTGCAGACACCAAGGTCAGTGAAGAAGGAGGGCAGAAGGTGCTCCAGGTGCCAGAGCAGAAGTTTCCCTGTAGCCCGTGGAGAGGACCATGGTGGGGCAAGCTGTCCCCCTGCAGCCCATGCTATACCATGGAAGAGCAGATCTCCATGCTGAAGCCTGTGGAAGAGCCAACAGTGAAACAGGTGGATCTGGCCCGAAGGAGGCTGCAGCCCATGGAGAACCCCCGCAGGAGCAAACTCCAGGCCACAAATGCAGGCCATGGAGAGGAGCCCACGCAAGAGCAGGTGATCCAGTGGGAGCTGCCACCCGTGGAGGACCCATGCTGGAGCAGTTTGCTCCTGAAGGATGGACCCCATGGTACAGACCCATATTGGAGCAGTTCTTGAGAAACTGCAGTGTTTGGGAAGCCCACATAGAATCAGTCTGGGAAGGACTGTGTTCCTTGGCACGGACCCCACACTGCAGCACAGGAAGAGAGTGAGGAGGAAGAAACAACAGAGAAGTGTTACGGACTGACCGCAACCCCTATTCCCTATTCCCCTGTGCCACTTGTGGAGAGGAGGTACAAGAAGGTGGGTGGAAGGGAAGGTGGTTTTGGTTTGCTTTTAGTTTTCACAGTTCTAGTCTATCAATAGGCAAAAAAATACAACAATCTCCCTGTGCTGAGTCTGTTTTGCCCGTGATAGTAATTGGTGAGTGATCTCTCTGTCCTTATCTCAACCCATGAGCTTTCTTTTCATCATATTGTCTCCCCCTGATTTGTTGAGAGGGGGGAGTGAGAGAACACTGTGGTGGTATTTAGCTGTCTATCAGTCTTAAACCACCACAACATTCCATAACAAATCTTATACAATCCCAAAATATTGTTTGCCTGCATCCCATAGTGTGTCCCATGCCCCTATGCAGTGACTCCTTTCAGTACAAAAGGTTATCTGGAGACCAGCTCACACTGACTCAGGGTGATACGTGTCCCCTGGACCACGGGGCTGAGGCTCTCCTGGGACAGGAGAGGGTTGGGCAGGAGGTTTTCTCTGACTGCATTCTTGGGATTCCTCCAACCAGCCTTGTGCCTCTATGTTCCTCTTTGCATGTAGACTGGAGCTTTTTATCACTCAACTTATCAATTGCCACTGCAGGAACTTCAATCCAAAACTGAGATCTGCTAAAAGCCATTTTGCAGCTATCTTCCCCTTCTAAGATACCTAAGCACCTAATTTTCTACTATCTGGTATCTCAATAAGAACATACATCCTTTTCTGTTCACAGATATACTATAACAAGCTTCATATTGACATCGTGGAATGACTGGCTACGTAGTTCTCAGAAAAGTCCCACCAGGTTCACAAATCATTCATCATTCAAATCACTTTCAGTGACATTAGATGTGTTCTGGTAATGTCTGCAAGACTAAGCCTACAGCAAAAGACTATGGAAAAACGAGAAGATACTCCATTTTTCTTTAGCGGTTAAAGCAGGAAATCTAAATATATTTCCCTCTTCATACTAAAATTTGAAGCTAAAGAAGGCCAAAAAAAAAAAAAAGGCAAAAAAAATTAAAAATTACTCCTAAGAATAAAATGCATGCTAAATATACATAGCCAAGAACATGTCCAGCTGAAATGTCATTCCCACAGAACAACTGAAATAGTTGCTACCACAGAAAATGCAGACATTTCAAGTTACAAAACTTCCAGCAGAGAAATCCATATAGCCTTATTTGTCCTTTGTGTTCCTCAAACATGACACATCAATGACTTGAAAAGTCAAGAGTCTTTTTCTGCTCTTTGAATTGTCTACATTCTAGCATTAACTTCAAAAAAAAAATCCTAACTACAAGACTATAGGGCATGCAGGCTTCCCCAAGAAGGGAATTGTACTTTGGCTATTCACATAGTTAGCTGTTTTTATTTAATAACTCATAGCTAGACAGAGAAAATAATCCACTTCCAGTTAGATACACATTTCTCTATATCTTCCTGTAAGAACCTGAAATTAACAGCTCTATTTTACTTTAAAATTGTTTTAATTAGTGGGGAAAAATAATTAAATCTGAATTCTTAAAAAGGAATGGTTTTAAGTACATCCATTCAGTTTTTTACTAAGATCTTTTTAGGCATGCACTGCAGGTGTCTTGAATTTGTGTAAGACAGTGGAAGGGGAAAGGGGACATAAGAAAAAACAACTACTTTCATGCCTTGATCTTTTGGGCTCTGTAATTACCCTCAATTGACATACCAATAAAATAATAGCCAGTCCTTATCTTGCTTTCACATGAGCTCATCCAACCAGCTTTGGAAGTCTTAGAAGGGCTCCAGGAGATCCATTAAAGCTGCCCATAAGAAGTAGGTTGCTTTGATTTTGATATGCATAGCTACCAGACTATGAAAGAAGCAAATTTATTCAAGGTACTCACTTTCAAAATGCTGGTTTTCTTTTGAAATTTCTATTAATCAATAAAATTTCCTTTGGGCTTTACGTGGCAGGAATGTTTCTTTGTTGGTGCTTTTTGCAGTGTCTGTGGCAAATGATTTTACCACCTTATGCTTATAATTAAGAAGAAAGTTATAAGCATGCCACATTGAAACTATTCAGTATTAAAAGTAGCAATACTTTTGATGAAACAGGGATTTTTGCTTAGTGGCATGTAGTATAGGCATCATTCAGAATGTGAGATGATAGAAAGGGAAACGTTAAGTACCTATTAGTAAGGAAGCCACCAGCTAGATGGCTTTAGTCTTTTTCAGTCCTTTTTTTTTTTTTCTTTCTCTTAAAGAGAGAGAGAGGAAGGAATGGGGAGGGAGGGAAAAAAAAAAGAAAAAGGAAAAATACTAAAGAAAAAGAAAAGAAAAGAAAAGGAAAAAGAAGAGTGATTTCTGCATTAATAGAACCGGAAGAAACTTAAGAAAATAATCAGGATATCAGGGGCTTCATACTGAAGTAAGACAAAAGAGTTTATCTTAAGCTGAGAGCAAGGCTCAGTACTGGCAGAAATAAAGCCCTGCCAGTGTAGTCACATAACCTTAATTATACCTCCATCTTTCTCACAACACTCTTCAGTGACTAGAAGAATCAAAGGGTAATCTCTGCTGTTAGAATTACTTCATTTCCATTGCCAAATTCCCACAGCATAACAAATAGAGCATATTACTTTACAACAGTCCACTCTTCTCTCCTTTTACTTTCAACTTTGAAAGATAAGTGTTAATACATTATACCTGAAGTTTCCTTATTCTGAACTGCTGAATTCCTAATACCTCGTTGCTTCCATTTTGCTCAAAAGTATGCCTAGAACTTCCCTGAAGTCAATAAATTGCTGGACCAGAATTTAAGCTTCCTGTACATCAAGGACCCAAATTATCAAGACCTTATGAGAATGCTTTTTTTTTCTTTCCTTCAGTTTTACAAAACTGAATGGCAAATATTCATGACATACTTTTCACTTAAAGATGGATGTGCCAGCTCAGAATTTTTTTA
>VXAL01001556.1:71279-85443 GCA_013399475.1 Chauna torquata | reverse complement strand
AAAAAAGCCACAGCACCATTTCTTCTAAGAGATTCTAAGAATTTCAAGGTGTGGTGTAGAAAATTATATGGAGGAAGATCTTGGCCACCATGTGCTTTCTTTAAAGATGAAAGTAGTTTCATTTCTGTGGCACAATCTTTTATTTTTTTATCCATGTTTTGCAGGTAGAGGCTACATTTGTTTTTTGATGCAGAAAACAAATGGACAGCAATGAAAATCAACTCCTACACAAGTCTCTCAAATCCAGTTATTTCTAGTACTAGCTACATTTCTCTTAACTTGCGTTGTGTGGTTGAACGTGTTCATTAAAGAGGAGCTGTGTAACAGAAATGCGCCTTGCAAAAGAGAGAGAGAGAGAGAGATGAAACTCAGAGGGATTATATACATTGTTTCTTGCAATGGTGAGTAAGAGGAGAGGCCAGGTATAAAGTTAAAACATGTGAAACATTAAAACTTGAGTTTTCTTTTTTATTGCATGGCTTGTTCATGAGGTCGGTGCCAAGAAACAGGACTATAGTTTGTGTAGTTTCACTACAGGTTTTCAAACAATTTAGAATCCATCAGACTTAGGAGGTTTTTAGGCTACGTTTGAATGAATGAAGCTGCACAACATGTGAATCAGGTACTGGGACTGTGGATCTGATGACCATTTCAAGTCTTTGCTTTATCTGTGAGGAACTGTGACTGTGCTTTTCAGCAAACTACAGAATATTATGTCTCCTTTCTCCTAATAGTACCTGAAATGTAATATTAGCCTCTTTAGGTACGGGTATTGAGATACAGTCTAGTGCTTTGAGAGAGGCCATCCCAATGCACCTTAGAGTTTCCGCTTGAAGGTTCTGGTGAGTGTGCCATGGCAGCCTGAGAAATAACCCACCATAGAAGATAAAAAGGCTCCAATCTTCTTTCATCCTCTTTTTCTTTCTGTGAATCATGTGGCAAAACCAATGTATTTCAGTCATGTGATACTGAAAAATGATCTAGAAATATTTATTTTCCCAATTCAGACTTACACGGAACTTCCCTGAGCAATCTTAATTTACCCAGACAGGTTCTGCACAGCAATGTGACTCCACGCAGTCTACCTCTGTTAATTGGCATACAAGAGCGGAGCAGGACAAGAGCATCCATTCAATAGACTCCTCCTAATAAATAAGAACTCCACCTAGGTGACATGAGCTTCATACCTTTATAGTTCTTTTCTAAACTACAGAGTACCCTATGCAGAGCCTAAACTGTTGCTAGTGGGAAACTGATACAGCATGTACCAGCAAATGTGTACTAAATTATTTGTCAGATTTTAAATATGGTGAATTGTGTTGTAGAGAGCTGTATGATCATATGCCAGTTAAAAAATCAGTTTGTAGGAGGGAGGTTTCCAGCTTCTAAAGAAATGCACCGTTTTCATTTATTTAACTACAAATGAAATTCTAAATGTGTTGTATTCATGTATTTTTAATTATATTTTTCTTTATGATCAATGTAAAGCAAATTTCTTCAGTGGTAATCAGAAAGCTTTAAAGGAAGAGCATCATAACTGCACTTTCTACAGGAACCATCATAGTGCCTTCACCAGAAATTGAACGTTAAAATGTTTCAGTTTTTTTATGAAGAACTTCATGAAGAAGATTTATATAGAGGTGAGTCCCTTATTCTGGAAGTTGCTGGAGTTTGTCGAACAAATGTATTGTTATTAATTCTGACTGGATTAAGCAAGAATAACAAATAGGATAAGAAGTGTCCCACAAATCCTATTTATTTCTGTATCTAAGCAGATGCTGCAGCTTATAGGCTTGGCTTGCTAGTGCCATTCTTGTCTTTATAAATTACAGAGAATTAAAGACAAGAGTGCTGCTACCTGACTTTGTTTTCTTGATACGGTGACTGTAATGTTAAATACTCCAGGAAACCCAAATGATTGTGATGGGTGCTATAAAGCAGGTTAGATATTTAGAGTGCACTTTCACTGTCTGAGGAAACTAATACATACAAGGCAAAGAAGAAAGCACTTGTTCTAAAAGTATCAATAATCAGAATATAGCTGAAATTTTCAAATTGATAGATAAAATTTGTCCTCAGTACTGTAAAATAAGCTGTCATCCTTTCATAATGTGTCTCTATCAATGGAAACTAAATGCCTATGCAGTGTAGAAATAAGCAATTGAATGCCTAAGTAATTACTGGTAATAGGCAAGATAGCAACTGTTCCCTGTGAAATGTCTCCTGATACTCAGTTAATTTCACAAATTTTCACATTGCCAACCATTTCTGCAGCTTTTGGCAGTTGTCTGAGAGATTAACTTGGCAAATACTACTTTTTTTGTGGTAAAATGTGTCCTCTTCATATGAAAGTAAATGAACTGTGTGGACAAGGGGAAATGTGTAGCCAGATATTTATACCACTGCTCTTCGTGCTAATGTGTTACAGCATTTACTGCATGAAATTTCTGTGTCATTTTACGACGACACTGTCTGGAAGTCTGGATGATCATTTTAATTCACTCTTCTTCCAAATGTATTTTTCAGAGCAGATTCTTGACAAATAGGGACCTCCACTAGAGAGTTATCGAAAGAGTAAGCTCACAGCTGTTATAATTCTGCAAGCTAAATAGATAACCTAGAGAGATTTTAAATGGAACAAGATGTCAGGTTTCATGTGCTTCTACAGGTAAATGTGTTTTGCCATCAGGAAAAATTTGCTAAAATACAGAGTAAGATACCTTTTTTAAAAAAAAAAAAAAAAAAAGCTCTTACTTCCTGTCTTATAACCTTTTTCATAAAGCTGAACCATTTCTCACTTTTTTTATTTTTAAAGCATTTTTTTAATTTAATTGTTCCTACCTGGTCCTCTCGATTCAATTTTTCCTAATGAAACAAATCTCTTGCTTCTGTTTTTCTGTTTTTTCTTCTCTGAGCTATTTCTACACCATTTGATTATTAAGCAGTCTAGAACTGCTTTTCCAAATGTAGATGGACTAAAATTGTACTGAGGAAATGACTGCTATTGACTGAAGCATGTGGCAATTTTCATGCTGATCTGAAGAAAAAATGTGTTTTTATCATATTCTGTTGAAAAGTCTGTGTGATTTGCAGTATATGACTGCCTTTCTTCTTGGTCTCTCAAAGTACTAAAATTTTTTATGTTCATTCTTTTCCAGTATTGTATCAGCTAATTTTAGTGCTTCTAGTAAGGCTCAGGAAACTGTTGTGCTCAGTGGTTTGCAGCAACAAGAGACCACACCTACTTCCTTTTGGACTATATTTTGCAGATTCACTGATGTTCCTTTTGTCTCATGTTCTAAAAAGTGGGCTTACTTTTTGTCTTAGTTTAATGAGACATAAAAGCCAGAAAATTTTTAGTCTAACAATAAAGCTCTTTGAAATTTTGCCATTACCCCCATTGAAAGATAGGAAAGAAAGAGAAAGACAGACAAGACAGATGGACAGGATCGAGCCTAAGGATGTTAGGTAGACTTGGAAACAACACAACAGACTGTGATGCGTAAATAATATTTTTGGCTCTCAGAAATGGTTGAAGGTGCAATACACCAGTTTATGCAAAAAATAACATCTCGCAATATGGCTTTATACGAGTATCAAAATTTTCTTCGTTTTTTTATGGATACTTCTGCGAAAATGTTACCTCAATGCTCAAACAGTCAAAAAAGCAAGCAATGACAGGAAATCTTAGGAAGAGAAAAGGACAGAAGACCTACTTAATTCGTAACATCTTTAGTTTTACACATGCAGTGTTATTCATTTTAAAAATAATAAATGGAGAAGAGTTACGAAAGCCATCAAAGATGAGAAACAATTTCCATAGAAAACAAAGATTAAGTAGCAGCTTCTTCAACTTAGAAAGATAGGACAAAGAGAGATTATAATAGAGGATAGTCAAATCAGGAGTGGCATGGAGGGAATACATACAGGCCTGTCAGTCTGCCTTCAGTGTTGGGGAAGCTCATGGAGCAGATCATCCTGAGTGCCATTACGCAGCACATAGAGGACAACCAGGCGATCAGGCCCAGTCAGCATGGGTTTAAGAAGGGCAGGTTCTGCTTGACTAACCTGATCTTCTATGACAAGGTGACGCACTTAGTGGATGTGGGAAAGGCTGTGGATGTGGTCTACCTAGACTTCAGTAAGGCTTTTGACACTGTTTCTCACAGAATTCTTCTGGAGAAGATGGCTGCTCATGGCTTGGACGGGTGTATGCTTTGCTGGGTTAAAAACTGGCGGGGTGGCTGGGCTGAAAGAGTGAATGGAGTTAAATCCAGTTGGAGGCTGGACACTAGTGGTGTCCCTCAGGGCTCAGTGTTGGGGCCAGTTCTCTTTAACATCTTTATCAATGAGCTGGACAAGGGAATCGAGTGCACCCTCAGTAAGTTTGCAGATGGGTGGGAGCGTTGATCTACTCGAGGGCAGGAAGGCTCTACAGGGGGATCTGGACAGGCTGGACTGATGGGCCGAGGCCAACAGTATGAGGTTCAACAAGGCTAAGTGCCGGGTCCTGCACCTGGGGCACAACAACCCCATGCAATGCTACAGGCTGGGGGAAGAGTGACTGGAAAGCTGCCTGGCAGAAGGGACCTGGGGGTACTGGTCGATAGCCGGCTGAATAGGAGCCAGCAGTGTGCTCAGGTGGCCAAGAAGGCCAACAGCATCCTGGCTTGTATCAGCAATAGTGGCCAGCAGGACTAGGGAAGTGATTGTCCTCCTGTACTCGGCTCTGGTGAGGCCGCACCTCGAATACTGTGTTCAGTTTTGGGCCCCTCACTACAAGAAGGACATTGAGGTGCTGGAGCGTGTCCAAAGAAGGGTAACGAAGCTGGTGAGGGGTCTGGGGACCAAGTCTTGTGCGGAGCGGCTGAGGGAGCTGGGGTTGTTTAGCCTGGAGAAAAGGAGTCTGAGGGGAGGCCTTACCGCACTCTGCAACTACCTTAAAGGAAGCTGCAGTGAGGTGGGGGTCGGTCTCTTCTCCCAAGCAACAAGCGATAGGACAAGAGGAAATGGCCTCAAGTTGCGCCAGGGGAGGTTTATGTTGGATATTATGAAAAATTTCTTCACAGAAGGGGTTGTGAAGCACTGGAACAGGCTGCCCAGGGAAGTAGTGGAGTCACCATCCCTGGAGGTATTCAAAAGACATGTAGATGTGGTGCTTAGGGACATGGTTTAGTGGTAGACTTGGCAGTGCTAGGTTAAAGGTTGGACTAGATGATCCTGGAGGTCTCTTCCAACCTAAGTCATTCCATACGAGAATCAGAATCATTATCAGCTGCATCTTACATAAAGAATTAGGGGATACCTGACTAAGTTGTTAGGGAGTCAAGAAGCAAAGATAAGCACTTTTTCAAGAAATGCAGAACTGAATTGTGAGAAATTAAAATTTCAAGCTCATTATTGTAAGCGTTTTGGATATCAAAAACATGAATGGGGTAAAAAAAAAAAATTGCTATGCAAATTCATAGGGGAAAAAAGTCCATAGAGCGTTATTAAAACACATTGATACAAATACAATCTTTATCTTACCAAGTTCACAAACTGCTGTTTCCTGAAAGTTAGGAGAGTTTGACAGGGAAAGAACTATTTTCTAATGGTCTTACTTCTCATGTACCTTTTGCAAAACCTCTGCTATGGATTACTACTACAGACAGACCCCATCTATCCATTTTTATTTTTAACAAACTTAAGCATACACCTAAAATTTTTAGCAGTGATGCAATTGCATTTGGAATTACAATCATGCATATAGCCTGCTTGACTTACAGTATAGATTTTCCATCACGCAATTTATTTATAATATATTCTTAAAGTGTCAATTCTTGCTTATTCTAGTGTCATAGAAAACAACAATGTTTGGACAGGTAAAGGAAATTTTACTGTTACTTTTGTATGATTTCAAAAGCAGAATAGTTCTGCTTTGAGTATCACAGTGATAGGATAACTCCTTTTACTTGATTATATACAAAGGATGCACGAGCTGTTCCAAGTTATATTCAGACAATGTATTATTCACAACAGTTAACAAGTAATGTATTTTGTATGGTCCTTTATCTTCTGTATCTGTACGTTTTTCTGCTTACAATCATACTACTAATGATGAATTAGTCATGGGGCATACTCTAACTACAAGTATAGAAAGGCTTTTGCTGCATACGTTGATGTATAAACTTCATGAGTGCTATACTAGGAACATGATGGGAGAGCTGTCAGTCTGTCTTTGTCTTTGTTGGTTCCAAATAATCCCTTTTATTCCAGCCTGTGGATCTATGTAACTACTTTTGAAATTGAGCTTTTATAACATCGAGGATCATCAGTATTTGTTTTATGCGAAGTATTTGCTTGTTTTTAAACTTGTGCTATCACATGCTGCTTGGAATTTTAATATCCTGACATGAGCTGTCAATTAGTTTTGAGCAGAGAACTCCTTTTTGCAGCACCCATTGACTGTCAGGAGATGTATGGCAGCTAGCTTTCTCTAAGCTATTGGGGAAAAAATGAAGAGAGACTTCAGACTAACTTTCATTGCCTTCAACTCAATTTCACTTAGCTATTAAGTTCTTTTAGAAGGGCGACAATATACATGTATTTGGCTTATAGTCTCCCCTGTTCTAACTTGAACTTTATTTTAACACAGCTTTCATTTCACAATTTTTGTCTTTTTTTTTTGTTTCTGTTTTTTTTTTTTTATCCAGTGTAGTAATTTCTTTTAAAATGTCCCTGCTGCAGGGATTTCTATAGATGTGTCAATAATGACAAACTTTGCTCATTTATAGCAGACCAGTCCTACCTGATATCCTATTCTGATATCCAAGCTGATAGTCCTCTTGTGCATAATCATTATTCTGACATATTTAGACCATGACAGAAATATGTGAGCAAGGGAGACAAAGTGGAAAAATTTCAAAAGATTGTTTTGTGCAGGTATGAAAGTCAGGGATTTCACAAAAGCAGGTAAAGAAAATACATCTGGCCAAAGAAGTATCAACATTTTGTTGCTATGACCAGTCTGTCATTTGTTGAATTGTCTTACCACTTTTTCTTTCTTCCCCACCAGTGAAAAATCTAGTATCTAAGATTGTAATGTGTCAAAGCTACACTTGTGACATGACTTCTCTGAAGACTTGTCTAGCTAGCTGCAGGGATAGATTTTGCTGTGACATTGTTTTTGCCACAGTTTGTGTTTTGAACATCAATATTGGGGTCATTCATGCCTGAGAGAGTGGAGATCTGGTTGGCTTTGCCGAGGTTCTTAATGATATTGATGTTGTATTTGGCAGTTTCCACAAAACTGTTTTCTAGTAACCAACCATCTGATTCACCCTCCAGATCTCCTAGCAGAAGAACGTTCTTCATTGCTGTTTGTAGGTACCGGACACCAATAAGTACAGAGAGCTGTAGGGAAAGGTCAGTGGTTAAAGAGAGCTTAAATTACAACCTCAATCCTACCACTAAGTCAGCTTTCTGACTTGTTTATTTATGGGCCTAATATTTAATATTGAGTAAAATAGATGCATTCTTTATCCCAGTGATATATCTAACCAATCTCCCCGTTAATTTAATGTTTTAGAATGAAAAATACCAAGTAGATTGTTTGATTTTTCTTTCCATTCTTCAGGTAGCATTTCCACTTGCATGTTATTAGTGCATAAACACCTAGAATTACATGGGAACACTGCAGCCTCAGAGATTACAACTGATTGTTGTAAAATGTTTGAGTGGAGCCATCAGTGACTGAAAACAAAACCAAAAACAACCTAGTCTGTTAATTTCTGTGGAACTTTTTCCACTGACCTCGATTAAATTAGTATTTCCTTGAAAGAGTTTAATCATTCATACGTAAGCTATATGTGTCCTACGTACTGATGCATTTAAAAATGAAGAAGGATGGTCTACAGCAGAGGCTCATGTGTAAGTTTAGGAAAAAGCCCCACTTTCATAGTCATGATGGAATCAAGAGCAGTGTGTCCAGCTTGTCAACACTGAAGGGAGCACAGAGAGCAGGCTTGCAGCTTTTTCATGTGTTGCCAAAGGTCTGTTGTTTTTGCCATCACCACCCAATTTAGCACTGCCTAAGGATTGTTGTGGTGAACTATTTTAAATACAGCGTTAATATTTATGCAATAGAATAATAATCAGAAAAATCAAACTGTTATTGAAAAGGGAAGAAACAGTATTTTAGCCTATGTCATTTGGGGTCCTTTGCCAAGCAGACGACAACATCCAGACAACTTTTTTTTTTACAGGCGTGAGTAGAAAGACTGCAGCTTTGCAGGTGTGTATGCTTGTGTGTGATATGCTTATTTTGACTGCATAATAAGCAATTTAATATGTATCTAAAAATGTATTCCATGTTTGCAAGTACTGTTTATGTGGTAAAGCTATGTAATATAGAAAGGAGGCTTTGAGATGTTATTACTTATGCTCCATTTTTACTGTAAATAAAATCCATGTATTTACCAAAGGCCTACCTCACATTGCTGATATTCTTTCCTGAAACTGACTCAAAACAGCCTCATGCATTCCACCTAATTTCCTTGCAGTTGTGTTACTGCATGTTATCCTGCATCTGATCCTGTAAATGCTTCAGGGAAGTGAATGTACCATAGTCTGTTGAAAAAGCTCTGTACATATACAGAATTGTGTTAATCATTTCTAATAGTTCTCGTCTTCAATGAGATTTGCTTCTGCTCTGGGCTTTGAGAAAGCTGTCTGTACTAGAGAAAGTCCTGCAACATTCCTGAAGTGCCTATGAACTTGTTTTAGATACTGAGGTGCTTCTCACACTCCTTATACATTACACTATAGTTATTTCCCATCCTGGAGAGCAGGAAGTCTCTGATGTATCAGATGCAGACCATTTTTATGAGACTTACCTCAAACAACCAAACAAGCAATGCTGCAATACCAATGGATCTCATAATAGCCGTGTAGTAATCCAGCAGGGCCTCTCTGCACCCCTTCACCCAGATATTGAGCTCCTCGGTCAGGAAATCATAATTGTAGTGAGCACTGTTGTTTGTCAGTTGGTACTGGATACAGGGCCGTGGGGAACTCGGATTGCAGCAGCTGAAGGGTACTCCATCCACCAAGAACTTCCCATCAACATTACTCTTTAGACGGCTGCAATAGGATAGAAAGTCTGGGCATTATAAATCTGGTATCAGCAGCAGAATGTGTCCGTATTTTTTCTAAAAGGATGTAATGCAAGTCTGCTGCAGTGTAGGCCTCTCCAATGTAACAAAAGGAAAATGAGAATATATTTCCAGTTGGAAATGTTGCTCACTGCAGGAAAACTAAATTTTTCATTTGCAGTATTTTTAACTGTGGTATCACTGCAGTATCTCATATGGTTTTTTGTATTGTACGTGTAAGACGTGGATTCAGTGTTTACAGAGATGATGCCTTTCTAGACATCTTCGTGCTGAGAATATTAAAGACAATTTTAGAATTTGTTTGTCTTGGTGGAACTTGAATGGAAGTTATGACCCTTGAAATTCTGTGTTTCTTTAGTTCTGGATTGATTCTGAATGCAAGCATTCCTAAAGAGAGAAGCTAGAACAACTCTACGTGCCACCGGAACCGTTGGAAATTGTCCACTGGCTTTTGATCCTTCTAGCAATGTTCCATGGCTGGCACAGCATGTATTTTAAGAGTAGTTCATAAGAGTTCCTTCTTTTTAATTGTTTGTATTTATTGCTAAAAATTGTTCTTCTCCCTCCTCTGTAAGATCAGGAGAAAAACAAGTGGGAAAATAAGAAAGATAAAGAAATGGGGATGAGGAATCATATTATGGAAAGAAAACAGTCTCAGATTAATCAAGAGTTTCTGGAACAGTTAAATGAATCCTTGCTGTCCATTTTCTTTGTATCACCTACTCTTTAGCTAGTGCATCCTTGTGAGGCCTTCTGTTTCCAAGCAGGCTCTTCAGAGAAATATTTTCCAGAAACTGGAGTGTGTGTAAGATGTTCAGGCACTTCGGGGAAGTAACCTCTAAACATGTATCTATTTTTATACTAATTGCGGAAGCCCCAAAGGTGAGAACCATGGTTTGCTTTAATAAAGCCTATGCTCTGTAGTCTCTGTTATGGAGCTAGAATATATGAAAGACAACCTACTCCAAGATATCCAGCTTTCACCATTTGCTAATAGTATATTTAGTGTTTTGCAAAACATCTTCATTTGTTAATGTTTATAAATCTTATTTTCCTTTTCCACTACAGATACTCTAAAATAAAGGGAAGGAAGGCATCAAAAGAAGCTATACAGGTGAACAGAAGCAGCAGAACCTCTGTGGTCCAGAGTTTTTCCAGCATTTTGGGGCTAAATATATCCTTCAAAAGAAACATAAGCTGAAAGGAATCAGCATTGGTGGCTGTGCAGGGATGGCAGAATAATTGCCTTCACTTTATTGCTGTGGGCCTCCTTTTTCTTTTTTTCTTCTTTTTTTTTTTTGTTTAATTTTCTGTTAATACGATCTTCTTCAAAGGTATTTCCAAATATATAAAGAAGATCATCTGCTGTTTCCCACCTAGGAGAGGGTTAGGTGTGAATTCCTCCTCTTTTTAACATCTAGCTCTTCACATTGTGGTCATCGTGCTCCTGGTAATGGCAATGGGAAAAAAAGAAAAAAAACTAATACGGAAGAATCCAGATAATCCACTGAACACAGATTTAGTGTGCAAGCAGTGTAACTGGCGTAGGCAAAGTGACACTGGTAGGGAAATGAGGGGAGCTGGAAAGGTACAGAAGAGAAGGCCAAAATGTTGGAGGAGAAAAGAGACCTTACAGAGGGAGAAAAGGCAGGCAGGCAGATTGTGAAAGGGAAGGTTTTACCTAGGACAGCAAAATGCCCTGTATATTTCAGGGACATGAGCCAAGACAATAGTACAGCATCTAAAATGGCTAAAATACAATCTGTTATGTTAGGTCTTAAGCTTTTCTTTCGATCTCAAGCATCAGTTTATTTCTTTTTCTTCCTGCCATGTATGTGATAAGGAGGAACTTCTTTCTACTGCAAACAATAACAGTTTCCAGACTTTGGTTATGTCCTCCTTGCCGTTGTATTTCCTCTACCTCAAGCAAACCAAATAAAGTTGTATCTTGATACTGTTAGAAGGGAGGAGCTCAGTAACAAAAGCTGAGGGAGCGAGACATTAACTGCTATTCGTTGCTGTAATTTAAAGTTACGGCATTGTAAAGCAAAAATTGTTTTTGAGACTATAAAAAGATTATTTTTACCTAACCAAAGCAATGCTAGGATTGTACTGCTGTAACCTGCTTCATCCTCGTATCGTTCCCATTGACTGACTCCGTTTCTTGTGACATTGTGGTGTTGGTAATGGAGAAATACAAAAGGGAGTGAAGAGGATTATGAAGGAAGGTGAAAAGTTCAGTTTTGTAGAGATTCCTTTTGAGTTGAGCATGTCAGTTCTCAACTGTTTTGCCTCTTAATCTACCAAGTACTAATTGACATATACTGCAAGATGAAACCAAGAAAAATATTTGGTTTCTTCGGCTCCCTTTTTGAACATTACAAGCTGGACTTTGGTCCTAATGATTTCATATCAAATGTTTCAGTACCAGATTTTGGAAATCATAGTATAATTTGATTATACAGCACCAACTTTGATTCTGGCAATCAAGATGGGATTATCTAGTTTATATGCAGTAAAAGAAATGCTGCACTGTAATTATTTCCTTCACACACTTTTCCATGATGTCTTCTGTCTATGTGGGGCAAAAATTAACTGACCATGTATTTCCAAAATGATGGCAGAGCACAGGCGACCCTGCAGATGAAATCTGAGTTTAGTTAAGACCCAGGGCAAAACATCACTGTTTCTACATGGCTCATGGAAATAAAAGGTAGTACATTTTACCTTTGTCCTTACAGTGGGATACTACTTCAAGTTCCTGCAGACCATCTTCATTGTCATATCACTTTTCAGAGTAGAACCAGGATTTAGAACACCTGTCGGGTCAGTTTGCTTTGTGTCACTCTTGGTCTCCAACATCTCCCTCTAGAACAGTTGTTCTAAAGCTTGCATTATTTCCATAGCCAACTGCCTCATGCATGCTGGTGCCCTGTTGTCTGTATTCTCCAAGGTCCTATCCTTTGGTATATTTGCAGCTTTGTTTATATGCTTTGCTATAATAGCTGTTTCAAGTTGCACATTCTGTTAAAATAAGACCTCTGGTCTCCCTTCATCTGGCTTTATTGTCAGTGAGTTTTAAGTTCAACAAAGCAACTTGACAAATGCCATTTAAACTTTTTCTATTTAGCTTTCCCAAAAATATATAGCTACCTGGCTCTCATTAGTGAAAGACTTTTTTCAGCTGTTGAAGAGTTATTATATATTGGATTGTCTGCTACTTTTTTCTTACATTTTTGATTGTTACCTTTTCTATTGTCTGTATGAATTATCCGACTCTTTTTGAGCATATCATTTCACAATTGCTATATCCTGTGAGGTACCAACATAAAAACAAACATCAGGTTTTTTTTTCCTCCTTTTTTATGCAGGGTACATGGTGGTTTCTCACATGTGAACGTATAGATTTCAACCTGGGTTTGCCAAGTATAATATGCAAAGGGAAAAGATTTTTCAGTGTTTAGGATTGACTATGCAATGAATTGGTAGGACAATCCTTTTTTCTTTCCATCATCAACTCATTATAATTGAAATTCTGAGGTAGCTAATTTGCCACATTAAAAAAGAAAAGATACATCATTGCTTGCTTAGCATCCCTAAAAAGTTAGCAAAAGATGACTTATGGTTATGCATGTAGTTAGCATATTTTGAGAGTAACATGGTCATTCTATAGTTTTTTGATTGAGACAAAGGTACAGCAGAAATTACTATCTACTTGCCCTTTGAAGTGTATGCTAGAATTCCAGAATGCTTAAATATAAGCAGAAGGATGCTTTTTGGCCTGACCACTTCAGTATTCCTGTTTTTAGGGGAAGCATGTGGTCTAGCAAAAGTGATAGTTCTGCTATTATTTACTAAAAGCTACTGCATTAATTAAAGTACCAGAGTGTGTGTGAACACGCCTATGATCACAGAAATGTTAGCTCTTCTTGAGGTAGGCCTGTTAGCAGTCATTCAGAATGATCTTTGAGAGAAGCCTTCTAGTCACAAGATGTCATTTTAATAAGGAGGAAAAACACTGCTAGGATTTTTGGCAGGTGGCAGAAAACAATCAGTCTTACTGTATTCTCTTTAATATCAACGTGTCTCAAGATCTTTTGACACTACTGTTACTTTCTGTTCAATACAAATTCTTGTTGAAGGAGGTTTATTTTCCTAGAATTTTCTGTTACGACCAGTAAATACTTACTCCAGAACTTCCTTGGAAGCCATATTCAGGTAACGAGCAGATACCCACTGAACTTCAAACCAGTCTCTAAAGCCATTGTTTCCACAGCACTGGAATCCAATTTGCAACATGTCCACTGTTTTCTTTAAGAAACATCTTCCAGGTATGTCCGTGTCCTTATAGAACTTAATAGCATCCCTCAATCCCAGATAGAGAGATTCTTCCAGCTCATTCCTCATGGTATAGCACATGAGAGCACCCAACAGGATGCAGAAGGTAAAACAGAAGGTACATACGATGTATGGGAGCATAACTAGTTTCCACCGGGAGAACTTGTTAGCATCTGAGCAGTCATAGCAGATTTTGCCACCCAGAAAGTTGATGATACATGCTATGACCCCTACAGAGATCAGCATGTTGGGGACAGAGTTAATGTCCCCTTTTGCCATCACTTCGTTGCGCTTCTTGATCTCTATTTTCAGAAAGAGGCCAAGACTGAAGAGAATGATCCCACTCACTACAGAAACCCAGTTGAGGATCCATAGGACTTGAGCCAACTTGTCCCTCTTAGTTTTGGTGAATTTTACTTTGAGGACAGCCATAGTCAGATCAGCATTAGGAAAAGAAGCGTAGGTCAAGGAAAGCCTGTAAGCTGCTTAGGAGCATGTATCCAAGGCATGCAGTAGAAATCTGAAGACGAGAGAGAGAGATTACTGTCTGTTTGACTTGGTATTTATAGAGCCTACAGAGAACTTCCTGTACAACCTCGGACACTCTGAGAGCTGCCAAGGGAGTGCCCCAGGTCATGCTTAAGTTTCATACAATATGAATCTCTTCGAAA
>VXAL01001556.1:1837-29412 GCA_013399475.1 Chauna torquata | reverse complement strand
GAAGTGAAAAATGGTACATAATATCTTGGACCATATTTTCCTCATCTTAAGAATACTGGAATAAGATCTGCTTGTGATGGTAAAAGATCTTCAAGTCAGAAAATGCATGATGAAATACTGAGTATTGTTGTAATCATACAGAATAAAAATTTCATGTAATATGGCTTGGGTTTAAAAATGCAAGAAAAAAAATGAGTATACTTTATTTAATCTATTTCCTTCTTCTTGGCCTAGGCTATTTTTAAAAATGCTTTTTCCTTCTCAGTCAGATGCTGATTGTCTGGATTAGGAGATGTTAGATTCGTTTTCAGAATCTGAAGACAGGTCAGCATATTGCTGATTTCTAGATCCCCAGAATGTTTAGATGGCATTCAATATGGTATAGTCATATAACCTTAGCAAATTTACATTTTAAAATGACATGTAGAAAATCATGTCAGTCATTTCAAGGTAAAATATATTTAAAAAAAAAAATAAATTGTATATTCCTTAGGTTAAGTTCATTTTGTCTCCTTTTCTCTCTTACCAGTTTAAGAATGGTACAGGGGAGATCACCATATGAAAATATTATATGAAATAACAATGACATTTTTGTTATTGAAGGAGACAGGTCTTTGTCCCCTGGAATGTTTAAAGCAGAGTGAAAACACAACTACTAATATTTGCTCTGAATATAGTGTAAACTAATTAATATGCTAGGAGCATTCTATTTACCTCCTCCTAAAACAGATGAATCTTGCAATGCTGCCAGTTTACTTACTATGTCTGTTAATAAGAATGGTGTTAGTGAACCATAAGTAAATGAGTAACATTTAATATACATATTCAAAGATAATCTTAGTCACTTTTTATCATTTATGATTTAGCTGTTGTGTAAATCACTGCACAGAATAGAAAATTCAGGCTTTTTGTAGTAAGTCCAAGAACTTTTATACCTTTAGTCTTCAATGTGTATTTCTGAGAAAAAAGAAAAAGATGGCATATTTTAAAATGTCACTGTGCATGTGTATTTGAAGGTCTCTGGGTAGCATATGGCTATTTGAGGAAAGTATATATTCAGCATGCTGACTTTGGTCAGATTCATGCTGGGAATTGTACTCATATTGTATTAAATCAAGGAAGTTTAGTGCAGATGGATATCAGGTGTATTAACTTGTTTTCCTAGGATTCTCTTCCAAGTTGTCTGTGGTTAACCATACCTTTTTAGATTATTCAATAGCTCTTTTACTTACTCAAGGATGCAATTTTATTAATTTAAAATCTATTAGTAATACAACAGTGTTTGCAGTTTGGAAGACAGTGCAAAGAAGTATTGATGTTTTTTTTTCCTTTCTTCTCACCCTTTTTTTAATCTGTTTTTGTTTGTGTTTTTTTCAACAAAGTTAAGGAAAATAGGAGGTGGAGGATTTGGAGAAATTTACGATGCACTGGACTTGCTTACTCGGGAGAATGTGGCATTGAAGGTCGAGTCAGCTCAGCAGCCAAAGCAAGTGCTGAAAATGGAAGTAGCTGTGTTGAAGAAATTGCAAGGTAGGACTGTACCCTGGATATACAGGAAGTAGCATGTCAATCTATCTTTTTTTTTTAAAAAAAAAATCATTATAATCTCTGTTTATCATAGTTTGAGTAAATATTCCCCGTATTCTCCAAGTTTTTACTATGGTTGTTAAGAATGGAATAGAAACTCCTTCTGCTTCTGAATGTTTTGCTACAATGAACTTTTTCTTTGAAACAGTATGACATGAAAATAAAAGGAACAACAAAAAATTAAATTGCTTGCAAAACCTGTGCTCANTTTTAAAATGTCACTGTGCATGTGTATTTGAAGGTCTCTGGGTAGCATATGGCTATTTGAGGAAAGTATATATTCAGCATGCTGACTTTGGTCAGATTCATGCTGGGAATTGTACTCATATTGTATTAAATCAAGGAAGTTTAGTGCAGATGGATATCAGGTGTATTAACTTGTTTTCCTAGGATTCTCTTCCAAGTTGTCTGTGGTTAACCATACCTTTTTAGATTATTCAATAGCTCTTTTACTTACTCAAGGATGCAATTTTATTAATTTAAAATCTATTAGTAATACAACAGTGTTTGCAGTTTGGAAGACAGTGCAAAGAAGTATTGATGTTTTTTTTTCCTTTCTTCTCACCCTTTTTTTAATCTGTTTTTGTTTGTGTTTTTTTCAACATAGTTAAGGAAAATAGGAGGTGGANGGTGGAGGATTTGGAGAAATTTACGATGCACTGGACTTGCTTACTCGGGAGAATGTTGCATTGAAGGTCGAGTCAGCTCAGCAGCCAAAGCAAGTGCTGAAAATGGAAGTAGCTGTGTTGAAGAAATTGCAAGGTAGGACTGTACCCTGGATATACAGGAAGTAGCATGTCAATCTATCTTTTTTTTTTAAAAAAAAAATCATTATAATCTCTGTTTATCATAGTTTGAGTAAATATTCCCCGTATTCTCCAAGTTTTTACTATGGTTGTTAAGAATGGAATAGAAACTCCTTCTGCTTCTGAATGTTTTGCTACAATGAACTTTTTCTTTGAAACAGTATGACATGAAAATAAAAGGAACAACAAAAAATTAAATTGCTTGCAAAACCTGTGCTCAACTGTATTTTATTCTGGATCTGTATGCTCTCCTTACCTTTTTTGCTCTAGATTTTTTTTTGTTGCTAGTACAAAAAAAGGAGACCATCTTAAAAGAGAAAACAAACAAAAAAAATCAGCATTGAATATTTGAGGGTCCTTCACATAGCACTAAGGATAACAATATTTGTATTTCGTTTTCTTGGCAATACTTGCAAAGGCTATCCTAAGGTTGAAACGGGAAGCATAATAACACAAAAACAAACCCCACAACTTTAAAATCCTTTAACTTGTAGAAAAAAAAATGATTAGTATGCAGAATCCTGAAATACTTCTAGGGTTCAGGTCCTTGACCATTCAGGCTCACGGCTTTGAATAGTCACTTCTGATGTACCTTTTAATACTTTAATGTCTGAAGCTATTCATACAAGGAAATACGCAGTGGCATCTCTTCAATGCTTTTCACAGTATAAGACTGAAAAAAAAGTTTCAAAGATGACTTTCTTCTTTAAACAATTTATTTTGAATCTGGAAGATTTTGACTGATATCAGTCCCTGTCAGCAGCCAGATTTTTTCCAAACTCCAAGTTCGAATAAAACAAGATCTGCATGACATATGGTGCTGCCTAATCAGCTGTAAAGGTCACACTGCAGCAGAAATTGACAGCCTCTATAGATTTAAGAGGGCAAGCATGTCACATGTAATAGTGTTAACAAACTGTTCCTATGTTCATATCTTTTAAAAGAATTTCACAAAAACATCTATAATTACATAGTTGAGCAAGAAGATTCAGAGAGTATATGTTAGCTTTCTTTGAATTTTAGCTTTTCTAGTCCAGAGACACATAGAAGTAAATTTCAGTATGGCCAATCCTAAATTTAGAAACTATTGGTCAGGGTTCTTGAAAGAAATTATCTTAAAGATCATGAGTTTTGAAGTAACAAGTACTCTGTAACTCCTGGGTTTTTAAATGCTCAGAATTAATTTTTCAAACTTTTTTTTTCTTGTATGCAGGAGTCTGATTCTATTACTAACAGAAACCTAAGAGTCTCTAAAATGGTATAGCTGAAAGAGTAAAGTAATAATATCTGAAGTAAAATTGTGGATTTTGCTAACTTTACGATGCCAATGTATTTGTAAAAACATAGCCCATATCTGACTGTCTACCGGAAGTCCGATTTACTTATTTATGGCATACATGCTGTTCAGTTTGTATCAAAAATGTTGCATTATAACCTTCTACCGTGAATTTAAGTGAGGTTTGAGTTGAAAAGTTACAAAGGTTCTTTTCTTTTTTCTTAAAAACTTTTAAACTTTTTACCTTTCTGCTGAAACAAGCATTTGTGAATGTTGCTTATAGGGCCTTACAGAAGCTATAATTTTCATATCAGTTTTCCTTTGGGAGTATAACTCTGAAGTTTTCCTGTGGGAAAGTCTCTAGTTCTAGTGAATCCTGGGAAATGCTATCTAGATGAAAGGAACAGAAAAATGAAACACCTGAACAACAGATCCACAGGGGCAAATAATCCAAGTAATGTATAATTAAAAAATAAACCAAAAATAAAGATCTCTCAGTTTTTGTTATTTGTTTTCTCAATATTATTTTTTCAGAGAAAATAATAAATGGAAGTTTTTATATAACTGAAAACCTGATTTCATATAAGTTCTTTAGGACTCTTTTGACACCTTCCCTTATGAGAAAACAAACTAAGTAGTATTCTTTAATTTTTATCTCTAATTATTCTTACACAGTTTAAAAATACTGAAAAGAAAAGAAAAAACCCAACAAACAAAAAGAGAAAAGCCTGTGCTTTTATGGTAGTAACGCTAAAAGTGACTGTTAGTCATTGCTGTGCAGGTCCCACAGTACAGTGCAACTGCTCTGGCTTTAGATAGGGAACGTTGTGAATGATCAGGAAAGTGGCTTCAGTAACTGATGGGTCAATGGTGAACTTTATGCATATATTGAGGTCTATAGTTTGCACAGAAATGTAACTTGATTTTTACACTTGTATATTTTTATCCATACTTGAAGGATTTTTATCAAATAGGATGTTGGATTATGGTAGAGAAAACTGGTTTACGTAAAAGCTTGGCTCCTAGTAGCCATTTCCATTAATTTTTCTACCTTTGCAGATTTTCAGTGTGCAAGAGCTAAAAATCTGTTGCAGAAAGAAAATCACGAAAAATGGACAAAATGGGGAGTAGGAAAAAAAACTGTCATTTTGTGAAGAATATTTTTATTAAATACTTCATTTATTGTATAGAATTTTTTTCTTATAGTTGACAAGTTTTTTGTTTGTTTGTTTGTTTTCCCTGCAGACTCACAGATTCAGAGGAGGTGAAGTTGTAGACAATCTTTTTGGGATATTTTTATAAATACCTTCTAATAGCATATGCCATCTGATACCAACTTTTATCTTTTTCTATCCCTTTTTGGCATGTTATGTATATGTATATAATTATTATTCTGTTCTCAAAGGGCTTATATTCCCTTACTTTCAAGGTGTTCTAGTTACCTTGGCCATAAATCAGAGGAAGAAATGTAACTGTCATGAAAATCCTTTTCTCCCAAATATTGGGAAGCTTTGATGTATGGATAGTATGTAACGAAAGATATGGTGCTTGCCTCACTGCTAGCATGAACTGACAGCATTGTTCAGAATTCTCTTGATGTGTGGAGCTGATTTATTAAAAATATATATTTATTATCATATATAATTTCTGGCGAAATTATGAAGAAACAGTCTTTTAGGAGGGAAATAAACAGCTGTAATATGTCCCAATCCAGCAAAACAGATCTTTCAATCTTTCCTAGAACTATGCACATTCTCAAGGTTATGATCATGCTTTAGAGTGTTTCTGAATTAGAATCTTATTTCACAGAAACTGTGAAACAGAAGTGAGCATTGCTGTTGGCAGAAGTGCAGGGATGTACTATTTCTTATTATTTTTGCTTTGAGAAATTTTGAAAATTAAAACAGTGTGATCATTCATTGCAGGGGTGAAATGAGTCATAACTTTATAGGTATGCAGTGCAGTGAATAATGAAAGACTTCAAAGAAGCTCTTTTAAGACCCTGATCTATCAAAACATGCTTAAATATGTGAGTAGCTGTATGACTTATCTGTTAATTATGAGGGAGGAGTGTGTTCACTGATATGGCCATTTATTATAGCTCAGTCAGTCATTGATCGCATCCTTGATTTTTTTGTTTATATTTTTTTTCCTGCCAATGATGCTGTCTCCTAATTTGTGTTGTCAGAATACTGTTTAACTCTTTAAACGCTGTTTTTTAAAAGAAATCTGCTACAACAGATGGTTGTTTTATTTAATCATGTTGTTTGGCCATCTGTTCACACAGTCAGATCAGAGAAGACAGATTTGTCAAATCTCACTCAGCGAGAGTGAGACTCCCTCAGTTGGTTTCTGTCTCACACAACCTTGCTGACTTTTATCTCACTCATTTACAGCTCTGCAGCATAATTCGATGATGGGTTGCCTCTGGTGTGGGCCACAAAGCTAGCTGTAGTGATACAGTGCAGCTCAAGGAATGGTTTTTAGTCCTCCTGCTCTCCCTAGGAACCTTTTCAAGGGCATAGCCATTCACTGTGGCCAAGTACTGTCTTTTTCTCCCCCTGCTCACCAGTCACAGGCTCACAGGTGTTACACACCAAGAGAAAAGGACCTCAGGGTATCTGCAAAGCTGTAATAGGTATGTGTAGCCACACTGGAGTGGAAGGGAATTAGGTTATTTGAATAATGTGTACATTTTCTACTTTTGGCCTTTGCCATTTCCTCAAATTTTTTGTGAAGGTTTGTTTCCAAAGAATTTACCATATAACTGGAGTTGCCGCTTCAGATAAAATGGGGTTTCCTTGAACAAGCCAAATTTTGGACTCTTACTGAATTTCTTGGATAAAAATCTGACCATGAAAAAATGGACTAATGTGTTTCTCTGAGCATGTTTCTTCAGCATACCCACAGTGACTGTAAAATGAGTCATAAATATTTGAGTTGAGTGTTCATTAACTGGAAACTGCAGCAATGAATATACAAAACTTCATCTTGAGAAATTTGCTGCAAATCCTTCATAAAATTATATTGTCTGTAATATTGCTCATCTCACTTAAATGGGTGGAAAGAAGTAGAGGAAAAGCAGTGTTACTTATATCTTAGTACTTTATGTATTTGCAGAAATTGTCGAGATTTTTTAAAAATAATTCGTTTAAAATTATTTTGACTAACTTTTTTTTTTTTTTTTCAAGAAGACGACCTGTTTTAATTGTGTGTGGCAGGGAGTTTCCTAAGGAGACAATAAATAGGCAACCATTCTTCTGTCAAGTGAAGTGAGAATATTCAGAAGCTGTAGGACTCGGTTCTACGGTTTTGATGAAGCTTTTCTTGTCACTAGCTAGGTATTTAAAGGAATAAAAACACAGATTGTCATTAACATTGCTTAATCTGTTTCTTTTTATTTCCTCAGGAAAAGATCATGTCTGTAGATTCATTGGATGTGGAAGGAATGACAGATTTAACTATGTCGTCATGCAGTTACAGGTCAGTGTATCAAACAGGGCTCGAAGGTTTGTGTGCTTTGTTTTATTAGCCAAACATATGAAAATACTAGTAAAATTTTACAGATTAAAAAAAAATCTAGATATCATAAAGAAATAGTAGGGAGCTAACCTAAATTGCACTTCTACTTATATCCTTATCCTTTCATATTCTTTCCATAATTCTCTCAGAAAGGAGAAAGTTTGCAACCTTAGAAAGGCCTGACTGTTGAAAGAAAGACGTTTAATGAGATAATACACATCTGAGAACTTCGCTTGAAGATAGTCTGAAATACAGCATGTTAGTCTGTTCATTTTGTTGACTTTTTTGGATGGAAGTAAAAAAGAAAAAAACAAAACAAAACAAACAAACAAACAAAACACTTTCCAAGTTAAAAAAAAAAAAAAAAGAAGAAGAAGAGGAGGGGGAGGATAAAATCATAGAATATCCTGAGTTGGAAGGGACTGCTGTGGATCATCATGTCCAACTCCTGGCTCCACACAGGACCACCCAAAAATCAGACCGTATGTCTGAGAGCATTGTACAAATGCTTCCTGAACTCCAGCAGTCTTTGTGCTGTGACCACTGCCCTGGGGAGCTTGTTCCAGTGCCCAACCACCCTTTCAGTGAAGAACCTTTTCCTAACATCCAGCTTCAACCTCCCGTGTCACAGCTCCATGCTGTTCCCTTGGGTCCTGTCACTGTCACCAGAGAGCAGAGATCAGCACCTGTCCCTCCGCTCCCTTCATGAGGAAGCTGCAGGCCGCCATGAGGCCTCCCCTCATCTCCTCTTCTCTGGGCTGAACAAACCAAGTGACCTCAGCTGCTCCTCATACGTCTTCCCCTCTAGACCCTTCACCATCTTTGTAGCCCTCTCTTGGACACTCTCTAACAGTTTCATGTCCTTCTTGTGCTGTGGTGCCCAAAGCTGCACACAGTGCTGGAGGTGAGGCCGCACCAGTGCAGAGCAGAGCAGGACAATCCCTTCCCTCGACCAACTACCAATACCATGCTTAATGCACCCCAGGGCATGGCTGGCCCTCTTGGCTGCCAGGGCACAATGGTGACTCATGGACAGCTTGCCGTCGACCAGAACCCCCAGATCCCTTTCTGTGGGGCTGTTCTCCAGCCTCTCGCCCCCCAGTCTGTACGTATAGCCAGAGTTGCCCCTTCCCAGGTGCAGAATCTGGCACTTGCTCTTGTTAATCTCCATATTGTTGGTGATTGCCCAGATCTCTATAGAATCCGTATATAATGGGTTATTAGCATTTAAAATGATGGTATTACTGTCCTTTATCATCTTGGTGAATATAAATGCTGGGTAAAGAAGTGGGCTCTCATGAATATGATGCTGGAGAAATAGGTGAGCTCTAGTTCATATTGTTGGTCATCCATTATTTTGATAGACCAATAGTTCTATGATGTCATGGGAGTTTATTTCCTGCATTGTATGTATGTTTTTCATCTGTTTGGTTAAGTCATCTAAGACATACTCTATAGTTAAATAAATGACATATTTTTCCATAAATAAGTGAGTGTAAAGAAGTCTTTGTATTTTCTCTCTGATCTTTTTCCAGTGTGCCACAGATACAACATTACCTGATGAAGAAATATCAGTTGTCTTCTAGAGATTAGTTTGGTCCATGTTATTTAGGCACGGAAAGATACTAAGATTCATATTTTCAAAAATAGATTCCAGATTTAATATTGGATATACTTGGGGACATCTGCTCATTAGCTGAGATATGTTGTCCCTGAATATGAAAACAAGTAATAAGAGTATTCCAACAATTAACAGCTAAAGAAGGGATTGGAAGACTTTATGTAGTGAATGTTGGTATTAGTGTTTTTTTTTTTTTCCTTCTGAAAAACTCCTTTTAATTTGACCAGGGTCGGAACTTGGCAGATCTGCGTCGGAGCCAGTCTCGAGGAACATTCACGATTAGTACCACTCTGCGGCTTGGGAAGCAGATTTTGGAATCTATTGAAAGCATTCACTCTGTAGGATTCCTGCACAGGGACATAAAGCCGGTAAGTCTGCCCATTAAAACAAAACATGCAAGTAATATGTAGGCATTAGAAGGCAGCAGGAATAAGAAAGGGTTATATACTAGATGATAAAACGAAAAAAATGAGGAAAGGATAGAAAAATAGATGTCTATTCATCAGAGCAGAATTTTCCTATTAGTTAACATTGTATTGAAGCAACAATAACCTTGGTCTTTGTCACAATTGTCTTCAGTACTTAGCCCTCCTTGCAATTTCATATAGTTAACACTTCCAACTCTTATCTGTAGCATCATGCAAGCAAGAGTGTTTGTGAGTTGATCACACACATTTCAATTCATTGGTTCAATTGTTTTTTACCCTACATCTTTGACATGAAGCAATTATTCTAAATAAAACTAAATACACAGTTTGATAGTTTTTAGGGGGAAAAACCAAAACAGTTGAATTTACCATTGTGGCTTTGTGTTTCTTATAAAAGAGATTTTCTATGCTTGAAACTCTGCTTCAAAATTTTTATCTTGCATATTATTGAAATAGTCAAGCTTTAGAAAATAGCGTATTATGTTCTTCACATATTTCTAATGAGAAGCCAGGAACAGGCATTTCACCTTTTCGAGAATATTGCAGTGATGAGTCCTCTAGCATGGACCTTATTTACTGTAACTTTTGGAATCAGTCAAGCTGAAGCATAGACAATGTTAGTTATTAAAAGAAAAAACAAACAAGCAACTCTCCCTTCAAACAAATAATAGTTACATTGTTCAAAGGAATTTCTAAATGTTCGTTTTGTCTTGTTACAGCTCTTACTGTGTAGTTTTTGGTTTGACTTCTGATGTATATTAATAGTGGCTAGTACTGTTGAGGTGGAATCCATGCATTATTCTTCTCCAACAAGATATTCCAGCCAGTCACCGATCTTCCTTGATGTGTATTCCTCCCTTCAATTTCTCACTGTAACCTTCTGGTGTTTATTGTTGATCCTTTTCTCAGTACGCGTTTATCATCTAGAATAGTTATATTTCTGAACACTTTAAATTTGAACCAGCTTGTGCTCATCATGTGTACTGAGATGTAGGTCAGTAAGTATTGTTTAGCACTTCTAGCTTGTCTCTGACTTCCTTCCTCCTTCGTTGTATCTTTGCTGAACTGTTTCTTCTTCTGCTTACACAGCTCTTCAAGTTACTGTTCAGTGCAGAGAAGTTTCTTTAGAGGATAATTTATAAATTGTTTTCAAGTTTCTCTTAATTTATCACCTATTAAAAATATCTGTGATTGTCTATCTAGATAAAAATAAGGTGTTTTGATAAGAGCTGTCTTGTCCAGAGCTGTATTTTTATTTCAATTTTTAAGCTCTGAATGATAACCCCCAAAACCAAATAATCAGTTTCCCACTTGTAGTTCATTTTCTTTCCTTAACTAAGGAGATGCTTTGCAGCTAGTTAGCAGTTAAGAACCTGAAAAAAAAATTACAGGAAAGTGGCGCACCTGTCATTTACACCCAGCAAGCAAATTATGATCTACTTGGTAGCGATGCAATATGATATAAAAGATTCCTGTAGATGTGCATATTGCCTATTTGCTATTTTTTAAGATTCTCTGAAAATGGTAAGGAGTAATGATACATGTAAAATTTTTTAACTGATTAGTTTAGAAAAACATGTTGTTTCTTTGTTGTCTTTCACAGAAGTGGTAGATTAAGTTTTATTTGCTACCTTGTGATATTTTCCAGTGTATTGTGAAAACTCAAATAACTTGCTTGTAAGAGTGTAACCTAACTACTCTCATAGTTTTTTTGTTGTTGTTGTTTCTCTGGAACAAATATAGGTTTGTGACCTCTTTCAGATATTATTCTTTCCAGACTTGCATGATGCATTGTTTCCTTAGGCTCTGATTTTCCCGAAGATGAGTGAAATCCTGTCTAAGTTATACAGAACTTTGAGTACTGCTGGTTCCCTTAGCAGGAAAACAAAAATAATATTTTACAGTTCATTCAGTTAAGCTTCCAACTTACTCAGATGTGTAGTTTCAATTCCATTCCACAGAACCATTTTTCAATTTATCTTTTTTATACTGTGTAATCCATTTTGAGGGGATTTGGCTGGGGGAGAGAGTTGAACTGATTCAACCAATATGTTTAAAAATCATAGACTAGCAGTTTTAAAAAATTGTTTACAGAGTTAATGTGGAATGTTAATCCACAGAGGCAAATAAGAAAATTCACTGTAGCTTTTCAGAATGAATTACCTCCGCAAGTCCTCACTGACTTTCCACTTCATACTGTTTTTTTTTTAAGTCCCATTTTTCCTCCTCCCCTTTAAAGGAGAAGAAAGTTTGCACCCCTTATTCTGTATTCTGCATACATGTTTTTAGTGCATTTGTTTAGATGAACTTGTTAACCCCTAGGTCAGTAGTTTTTTGAAATGTCTAAATCCAAAAATGTGAGCAGGTGAGATGGTAGGAAAATTCTTGCTATAAATGAGTGGATTCTAAGTGATGAGGTAAGATGACAATCTGTTTGGCCCATGTAGGCAGCAGTTCAGATATGGCAAGCTGGGTGTCTGATTTTCTTAATGTTTTCTTCAAATTTAATGGGAGTTTAGTAGAATGGAGAATATGGAAGGAAAGGTAGAGTAGTAGAACATGGATTTTCTATGATTATGTAACTACATTAATATGTACATATATTGAAGCATATATATGTGTGTGTGTGTATATATATATATAAAAAATATATCTGTATCTGTATTTGTTTTTCCTTCTAGTCTAACTTCGCTATGGGACGTTTTCCTAGCACCTGTAGGAAGTGTTATATGCTGGATTTTGGCTTGGCACGGCAATTTACCAACTCATGTGGGGATGTCAGACCAGTAAGATTTTTTTCACAATTGTCAATGTGATTAATGGAAAGTGGTAACAGTCTTTTTTTTCTGGAGAGGTCTATGAGTCACACTGAACTGGTAACTGATCTAAACTTGACAAGCATTATCCCAGATCAGAAATGCCAGCTGATTTATTGATTATATTAAAAGATTGGCAGTTGGGAATGAATTTGATTTTTGATTTTTGGCTTGAGGCACAGGTCTACTGTATGATTTTTATGGATAATTGGTTTTTTGATTTGGAAAATCAAGTGACAAATAGGTTTTTATTAAATATCAGAGTACTTACTGTACCAGAGCTGAATTTCACTTGGTATTACTTATTGCAGAAAAAAATTATGTAGGAGAACAAAAATAAAACAGTAAACTGAATATATAATCTTCTGGAAGAGAAAGTCTGAATAATTGAAACAGTGATAGGACACTTGTAATTATAATATGTAACAGGACATATTTAAGTGAAGTTGCTGTGTGCCCATGTGATGCTGTTTGGAGAAAATTGTAGAGAAAAGAGTATCAATGAGGACATTGCAATTTTAAGTACAGTAGAGCCTCCCTAATTCACTGCTGGGGAGTCCTTTTATTAATTTCAAAGTTTCAAGTCAGTACCGTGGTACATGGTGATGTTTAAAGAAATGTATTTTCTTTATTAAATGAATTTAATTTACATTTTAATGATAATAATGAATAGTGTACAATCGAATGATTCATTGACTAATGAATAGTCAATATTGTGTAGCATATTTATTAATGTGACACAATTTGAGTGGTAGAAGCCATCTGTACAGGATTTTCAATTAGATTTTTCCTAAGAAGTTGAGAAAGTGGCAAACTTTTGTGTGCAAATTATGAGGTGTATGAATTAGTAAGGTAAATTAGCGAGGTTCTGCTGTACTCTATTCCTTCAGCCATAATGCTGGACAATGCAATGAAAGCAAAGAGCAGGGGAGACCAACAGAGTGGCTGCTGCTGTTGGAAAGGTGAGCTAAACATTTTAAGTAGTTTTTTTTTTAAGCAATTTTTTTTTATTTATCAATGTTTTTGTGTTCTGTATGTTTGGCTGCTTATAATGTTCTTCTAACAGACCTGTAATTTTGAAAAGAAAACAATTCCCAAGATTCTGTAATTTCAATATGCATATATATATACACACACCCACAAACCCCCGATGGTATTATTTTCAGAAAAAGTAGGTGATTAGCAGAAATATTAAATTCTCTGTACTTTTTCTTTTGTAACAACTCAGCTCTTGCCTTTTGTTTTTCATTGCAGTGCCCTACAGTGTAACTGAAGTAATTCTTCAGTTTAATTTGTTTAGAATTTTCTAACAATGTAATCCATAGTAATAGAGTGGCAGTGAGGGGGGAAAAAAAAAGGATATGAGTTTTATATGTACTTAATAGTCAGATATGTCTCTTGTGTAGATAGTAAGCAAGACCGACAGTATGGTTGCTAATAAAATTTATTAATATTTTCATCAAATGTGCTATGTGCTTCTCCCTTAGACTATCCTTCTTCTAAACTTTATTAGATTTCTTCAGCAGATACTACAAATAACCTGGAACAATGTTAAAAATAGTACTCTGTTGGTGAGGACCTATTCCTTAGTTAAGGCTTATTATTAGATTTTTATGATAAGCCTAACTTTTAATATAACTAACTTATGCAGAAAGAATCCAGTCCAACTGAAATTTTACAGATCATCCCTGAATCCTTGAACTTCCATGGCAAGTGTTCTAAAATAAACAGAAGAGAAGTTTTGTAAACTCCAGTATCAGGTTTTAGTCCTTTTGGCAGCATTGCATTTCCCCCAACATGAAGGAGTTCCTGGTGGCCATAAGTCTGTTTGTTCAGCTCAAAAACATTCGTTGTGCAGTAAGACAAAATAGGCTTATATGGATACAGTTTAAAACAGGAAAGTTTGACAGGACTGTATTTCCCTCCAGAAATCACTGACCAGTGGCACTGGCTAATATGTGAGCACTTCAGTTGTTCAACATTTTCAGTTCTTATTGTAGTTTTCATTACATTGGGGTGTGATATGTAGACTGTTTACAGAATTGAGGAGCAAGAAGTTTTCAGCTGGTTTCACTGTTTTATTCCACTGTGGGATTTGCAATAACATGATTTTCACCTTTGGATTAGATTACCTAAAATGACCTTCATTTGGTTTCCAGCGGCAGATGACAGTATGTCTGATTTTTAAAGATAAAAAATAAGAGAGATTCTTGGTGGATAAACAGTACAATATATGATGGAATCTAAGGAATTACTTCTTTAGGTCTTAACGTCTTTATTCCCACGTTTTCTTATCTACCCAAACCGCTTTTTCTAGAATAGTACAGAACAGTCACAAAGCTTAAGCTTTTGAAGTCCATAGACAGTGGTTTTCATATGAACTACTACTACATAATACACTGATTTTACATATCTGAAGGACAAATACTTCACTTTAAGGTATCTGTTTCTCTTCTTTATTAGCAGTTAGGTTTTCCAGAGACTTAGCCAATGATCTATTGTTTGAGTCATTCATTCCATCAGTCCCAAGATTTCAGTACAAAGGATGATATGGCATTAAAAAGCAGAGGTGTTCCACCAGTTTCTAACACTGGAAATAAATTGCTATAAAAGTAGAACACCCAAATGCAGTGTCTAAAAAGTAAAATAGAGAGTCTCTAGTATAGTCTGTTCTAAACTGTGAAAAACATATAAACAATGCACATGCATCAATTTTTTTTCTACAACTATGCACTTCTCAGTAGTTTGAGTCCTGGCTCTTTGCCCATTTTATTTTTGTTTGCCTGATCATATTTTGACTACATATACTTTTGAGACGTGTGTAGCTGAGATTATGATGAAGAATATGGAAACACAGGGAATAGGCTTCTGAAACAAAATTTTTCATGGTAGGGATGGTACTAGGATGCAGGCATTTTGGGTAGAATGAAATGCTAGAATATAGGTTAATAAAGCCACATTGGATTGGTGGGAGGATCCTTGTCTGGTGACTGAAAAGATCAGAAGAGAAAAATGTTTGTGAGAAGTAGAACAAGAACTGCTGGAGATCATGTAGGCTGTTAAGGAAGGAGTAAACAGGGGCAGGGGAATAAACTGCTAGAGAAAGAGAGGAAACAGAAAATTGAATCAATGGTATAGATAAGAATTGATTACTGCAAAGCAAGGTAATTAGAATTGTGGGGAGACTCTCTCTAATCATCAGGCAAATACATTTAACAGGATGCAAATTTAGTATGTTTATGAGAATTCATAGTCTACCAGTTATTGCTTTTGAGAGTGTTGTCAACTTTTTTTCTTTGCCACTACTTTGTTTCCTGTTGTCTTAGTGATAGCTAAAATAAGTAATAATTTTAAGCATCTGGTTTTTCTTGCAATGAAGAGTAATTCATTCTTTCTGAATGTAAACCAAACTTCATAAAGACTTCAGTTTACATGTCTCTGTTTACATGGTAATAATGGAAAGTGAAGGTGTCAGCTGTGGTGCAAAAGTAGAAAACCTTGAGATAAAAAATCCGAAGAGCATTTGCCTTCTTAACATCTTTAGTACTGCAGCTAGCTCTTGGGCACTTGTCATTGCTTCTATTTTAGAATGAATGTTAACTGCAAGTGTTCTTTGAGGTACTATTGAAATCAATATAAAGAAAACAAAACAAAAGAGAAATAGCTAATTTTCACTGTTAAACAGATTAACCTTTCTCCTATTGAATGCTTAAAAATGAATTTGAGTTCATAATTCTTTTAAGATCCATGAATTCAACCATCATGTATTATCACAGACCTGTTTTTTGTGATCTTTTATTTATGCAGACTGTGAGTTACAAATAACTACAAATAAACTGTATTTGTTTTACAAAGAAGAGATTGTAACATGCATGCAAGCAGAGTTGACAAAGCTAGGGAAAAATACAATTTGAAAAATACCTGCAAGAAGGAGGTGTTTAGGATAAAACCTTTTCATCTCAGACATCTGTGTTTTTTCTTCTCAGTATACGTCTTAATGACTGGCAGCATAAAGCATAAGTAATTTGAATTAATAGGCAGTTCCTCGAGTCTGGTGATTTGGACTCAGCAAAGGTGAATGAAGGAGAAAACTCCTTTTTGCCCGGTTTGGTACGTAGTTTGGAATGTGGGCTTCCTCTGACTTTATCCAAACTAGTGGGTTAAAATGTACGCTGAGGTGACTCTGTTTTGCCTCTGGAGCTCTTACATTTTCAATAAATAAGGCTTTTTAGGCCAAAGGAAGAGTTACTCTATGACTACTTTCCCCTTTTCCCCACCTTCCTCCTACCCTCGCAGTGAATAGATTTGTCATTCTTCGGTTGTTATTTAAACAAAACAAAGAGCTTCAACAGAATTCTCATCCTCTTAGGCTTATTTTGCATGACCTTAATACCAAGTGTATAAACTTTCCTGTATTAATTTAAAAAATATATATTTTTAAATACATTATTTTAGCATACATTAAGGAGGTTTACAGTATTTTAGATCTAACTTGCTAGATTTTTATTTGGAAATTTTTAATCTTAAACCTTACCAAGCTGGAAGTTGTGATTTTTAGAACAACTTGGAAATGTAGCACTGTTTCTCTGATAGGCTTTGTATTAAAGGAGTCACAAAACTCTTACTCTAAACATTAACAAAAGTATTAAAATACAAAGGAAATGAGTATCCACCAAAATTCTCTGAGGAGTTACTGGTGCTCTTTACTGGTACTGTGAAGAACTGTATAACCTGCCAGTAACAAAATTCTGCCTCTTGCTAAAGCAGAAGATACGGTAGTAGCTGTACAGACTGACCCATAGAAATAGGCAGTGAAAGCACCTGTGAATGCAAATGCTTAGATCTTTTTATTCCCTAGGGAAACAGTTACAAATCTGTTCACATCAAACGATGAGCATGTTATTCTGTTCAGGTGTGTATGTACAAAACCAGTTAAATGCTGATTACCTTCAGCACCCTGAGGTTCTGAGGATTTTCCAGCAAGTAAGTTTTTATCTTCAAATTTCACTTTTGGATAACCACAGATGTCATCCTGGGAATTACTTTAATAAGCTGAATTATTTAAAAAAAAAAAAAAATCTCCACAGAGTGCTTCTCAGAAATGTGTTGGTAAACATCAAAGCCAAGTATAAATTTTGAAAGCTTTCAAAGGCTATTGTAATTCAGTTAAATACCGAGACAGAAGGTATATATTGCTTGTAAATGTATCCTCTTATTTGTAGGGTTTTGTTTTATTTTCTACTTTATGAAGATTTGGGAATTATTATGCATTTGAATTGCATGGTGTTTCTTTTACTATTCTGGGTGATCTTGCTTGCTGAAGAGGACTAGAGAGTATTTCCATCTTATTCTATCTTAACTCCTGGTCTTCTTGGCAGAAGAAGACGAAGTTGAGGATTGTTTATTTCTGTGGTTAGAAGATAACATAATTCTTATGGTACTGAAAAAGTAGGTGCTATATCGATTAAATGCTTTTTATGATGGGCATGAAAGTGGGATAATTTTAAGAATTAAAGGAGTAGTGGTGAAGCTATATTGTTGCAAGAGAGAAAGATTGCTGCACATCTTTTTTCCTCTCTGAAGGCAGTTTAGACCCACAGACTTATTAAGGATGTGTTGCTCATACATGCTTCTCAATATCCTTTTAAAGTAATGTTGTTATATATAACGCTGTGAACAGTGTTATTTCTTTAAGAAAAAAAGTCTTGAAAGTGGTCCACAGACAATACCAACTAAAACTGGTGATGTTTTCTTCATTTGCCCCAATGCCACTGATGATTTAGAGTTTGTGTCAATAACTACTGTGGGTAATAGCTTGACCGCATTCATTTATAATAAATAAGAGACTATATACCTGAAGTTGTTCAAGAATAGTTGCTGAACTTTGCATTAGAATGAAAATTCAGATGAAATTAAGAAACACGTGCACGCACATACACACACACCATTAAATTTAAAGAATAGGCAGCACTTTAGTAAACTCCAGAGAGTTTTAAAATTTATCAGGTTTCAGTTTTATTTAAAGAGCAAGAAGATACATTGTATCTTCAGCAGTCCTTGATACATTCTCTACTTTGAGTAACACAGATTAAAGCAAAATCCAAGGACAACTAGGACATGTTTTAAGAGTACAATATTAAATGGCAGTAGATTGTATGAAAAATACATTAACAAAAAAGTTCCAGGGAGCTGTTTCATTTAATAGTTCTCCATATTAAGCATAAAATAAATAATTGGCTAACATATGTTAACTGGTCTAAAGGACCATTCTTCCAAACCTGACTAAAACCATTGAAAGCCGGATGCTGCAGGGTATGGTCTGTGTCATTGTGTTAAATGTACTGTTCAGTGGTTGTTTCATCCTATCAAGAAGCATTTTGTTGCTGGCATTTACCTTATGCTATCTTTTCCCACTAATGTTCTCTCTGAATCTCTAACAGTACATTACACAGTGATGTGGTTAGTCAAAGATTGCATGTTTTCACCTAAACAAGTAAAACCATATTTATTTTTCCTCTTAAAATCTTCTCATCTTCCTCAGCTCTACTGCTTGTCTTTAACATGTGTTGTCACTTTAATTTGCAATAAACTTCTGAGTTCCTCTTCTCCATTTCGTTTTACCTTCAAGTTGTCAGTAAATCGTATTATTTTCTTGCTGAAATTTACGCAAATTTCTTTAAAAATTCATCTGTGTGCTTTCTCTCTTCTGATAAAAATCTTCAGCAATCTCTTGGTTATTTCCTTGTCATTTACTGCAGCTTCTTCTATTTTAGCCTCCTCTTTTCCCTGTCATTCTTGCATGAGTTGGGATAACTAGAGTCATGTCTCACTCATAATTGCACTGCTGTGTTGTTAGGCTATTGCTGTCCAGGCTGCAAGTGATGAAGGTGTGCAAGTGTGAAGTGTTTCTGCAGTAGGTGCTGTGGTATTATACATGATATGTTACAAGGAGGAATTTGAACATTGAAGGCATAAAATAGGATTATCTTAATTTTACCCTTTTCCTAACTTGTTTGTGAAATGCACAAGAACTTGAATGGCTTAGGTTGTACTGTTGAGCTTAGCATGGAGGCAGCCTGTGGCGTGGAGCAAGAGCTACAGAGCCCTTCAAGCACGGCTCTCCAGGGCTTTCCAGTGCTCCCACAGGGCTCATTTGCTCAGGCTCAGCAAAGGTTCTGTTCATTACTGCTGTACCTGACTAATAATACCATTACTCACTCCTCCTTACTGTCATAGAAATATTCAACTTGTGGGAAGGCTGGTGGAAGAAACAAACTGTGTTAATAAGTGCCTGTCTGTATAATAGTCCTCTGAGACTTTTACACATTGATGTACTTTAGAGTAGTCCCTTCATAAGTTTTCCATCTGAGTGAATAAACCATTATTTCACAACATAATTTTTTGGAGCAGGGAGGTTATAAAAGGTTAATTCTCCTCCTCAGCACTTGCATGAAAGCTATGTATGATGTACTGGACACCTCAACGTTAATGGTTACGATGCAAATATCTACTGTACGTGTTAAAATTCGGCCTGAAAAGTTCCCAGGATGAAATGTCCATAACTGGGCAATCCAAAAAGCAGAATTCTCCGTATGTAAATCTCCATTGTTTGTCTAACAAAAACAGAAATTAACGTGAAGAAGGCATTGAAAACAGCAAAATAATGTCAGGCATTGAAATGGTTGTATAACTTAGAGTGGTTCCTCCCTACCCAGTTCTTTTAACCTGTCTGCCAAATACTTCTGTGCGTTCCTCTTAATCTTGTCAGATTTTCCCATATTCCTTCCCAGATCTGTGAATTAGATTTCATGAAATAAGGGAGAGGAGTGGAGCGCCTGAGGTATCAGAAGGTGCAAGGCAAAAACAGGAGAAGGGTGAAAAGAGTGACTGAGAATGAATACTATTTTCCTGCCTCATTCCTTCTGTGCTACAGAAGTCAAGAGAGCACCTGCTGAAACAGAGAACAAGAAACATTTGGTAATAACCTCAGAGGTGTCATGTAAGTGCCTCAGTGAACTTCAAAACTGGAAGTAGTTTGACTGTATTAGTGTGATGCTTTGTGTGGGCTAACTAACCTGGGAAGACCACTATGCTCTTCCAGGACCAAAAGTTGTATCTGTCTCTATAGCATCACGCTGAGTCAACTGCTTCTTGAAACAGTTTCTAGAAATAGCTGTTCTAATCTATATGAAGGGAGGAAGAAGACATGGCAGGGAAGTGGGATGTAATGCAGCAAAGTTAAATTACATCCAGTTTTTTGTTGTTTATAGAGTAGTTTGACATCATGGAATGAATTAGTTGGCATGTTGCAGTTTTAGCTTAAGCCATAGTATAGGTATCTTAACCCACATAGTTTGAGATCACTCTCCTCACAGCAACCTCTACTCACTGCTCTTCAGCACTTCTTGGGAAGATTCAGAGCTGAGGCTGTAAAACATGAGAAGTAGGTAATAGCTTTGTACTGAACTCTCAATAATCAGCAGACCTTTTGCAAAGGGAAGCCTGGTGTGCTGTTTGAGTAGCACAGTACAATTATTTCATCATTTAATTCCTCAGTCTGTGTCTTCTGGATACCAAGGATGTGTGTTCTGAGTGTATTTGGAAACAAACATACGTACACGGTAATTCATAAATTTTAAGCATAGCTTGTTTATTGATATAGGCAATATCCACGTAATAAGTCAGTCATGTGAATCTTGTACCTTCATTTCATTTGCTTTCTACTCAATAATTATTTGAGCTGGTTTTCAGGTAGCTGTTTTCTTTTCTTTAAAGCCATTACTGAAGTATTTTCTAACCTCTTCTATTTTTTATATAGCTAATCAAAATCCTTCCAGATAATTTGAAGTTCTGAAACAGCAATTACTTTATTTTATTAAATGTCACAATGTCATAACTTTCAGGTTTGTTTTAAGGTTCCTTATCTGTTACCTTTGTAGTATGAGGATGCTTGAATTAGAACTAGACATCTGCCTTCTCATTAAGGCAACAACTGGAGATGTGGAAGAGCAGCCATAAGAAAACAAGGCTATGCTTATTTATTTAAAAATAAACATTTACTTTGAATAGTCTTTCCTAGGATTTTAAATATACACTATATCTTGAATCAGGGTCAAAGAAACCCACTACTGTTATATTAAACTCCAACAATATAATACTGATTTTTCTTGTAAAATGTGTTTAAAAAAAAGATTTCTACCTTGTAATTTTTGTGCAGTATATATTTAGGCAGTTGGATGGGTGAACCATTTTGGAAAAAATGCATGGCAGAAAAGCATAGAGTAAGCAAGAGGTAATAAACAAAATAAAGGAAAATTTAAAATTTGTAGTGTATAAATCTTAATTTATTGGAGTATTGTTGTACTGATTGTGTGTTCTTACAGCAATTAGCAAAAATCAGTCCAGCTCTTGTGGCACAAATGAAAATAAAAGGAGCAATAGAGATTTATGTAATGTAATTCAGCTGCCAAGTAGAATGCAGTAAGCTCCTAAAAATAGTTGAAAATCCTTTACTGTATGTTCTTTGTTTCTAAAATAAGTATTTTTATTAATAAATAATAATTTAGAAGTAGTGTTGGAAGGGAGTACCAGGGTTATATTCTGGAAACCTGACTTTCCTTTTCTGTTACAGTCCACTTCTGCTTTTTCATGTCTATAAAATCAAATTTTCTACGTTTTTTTACTCTAGAACAAAGAAAGTGTTTAAAGGACAAATAATTTAAAACAAAGCGTTCAGCTTTTCTTCACTAAATCTGCATCAGTCAGACTACATTTTTGGAAATAGATGAGGTTTGCAAGATTTCCTTCTAAATTTTGATCTAATCATTTAATAATTGAGAACTAAAAAAAAAGGGAAAAAACCCTACTTCAAAGAAAAAAGCTTTGTTTCAGTAAAATAGAGTTCTAATAGTCTAAGATGAATTATTACAGCTTTATATTTTCTTTAACTCAGTTCAGTTTATAATTCAGTTCAGTAGCAAAGGAATTATTCCATAAAATCAGAGCCACTGAATGGAAAGATGTAAACATATAGCCTCATTTTTAATATCCTATACATACTCCTTAATTCTTTCCATTGTGTCATCTAAGTCGATGAAGACTGAAGCCTAATTCATCTTTTTTTTTTTTTCTTAACTCTCAGGAGAAACTGAAAAAGATTTAGATTTTTATGTCAAAATGTCCTTCATGGAAATATTCTCTAGTACTTATTTGCTGGAGAGACTAAACCAGAGCCATTTTTTTTCTTTCTTTTTTTTTATAAGCAGGAATCTGCACGAGTTGGAAGAATTGTGATCTTAGTTATTTGAGGCCCCATGTCTGAATTAGTGATAGCTTTACGGGGAAGACAAGGGGTTTAGTTTAGAGAGTTTTGTTCAGACACTGCTTTTTGTATACAAGAGATTAAAACAGCTACTAGATTGTTAGGTTTCAAAAGTTTTTGAAGTAATGTATCAGATATAGCTGTGTTGTACCTACCAGTGTAATGCTATTTATGATGTTTGTCTGACATAACCTCCTTCAAGGACACAAAGGAAGATTATTTAAGGCACAATCTTATAACGTATATATAGCATTTTTTGCATCCATTGAACATGATCCTTGCAGGTTGCTTGTGTTACTGACAAAGAAGAAATGAAGAAAATCAGTGTTAGAGTCAGCCAGCTGGTGTGTGTGATAGTACAAAGTGAAAAAGGCAGGCAGTGATTTAACATAAAAAAAGTGAAGAAAAAAAAGAGCACTGTAAATCAAATTAAAGGGTGACACAAATAGATTGAATATATGAATTTCATGCAGTGTGATATTATTTTGTAACATCTTTATGGAATATTCTTGCAATAATTACATAAAATGAGAAATTTAAGAAAACCAGGTATGAGTATTTCCATGAGAGGAAGACTCTTTGTGATTTGTTTTTGTTTTTTTTTTTTTTTTGAGTGAAAAATAAAAAGAATACACAATTTATTAATATCCTGCCTGAGGGAAAAGGTTGATGAATAGCTGAGATATGAAAAAGATTTCATTCTCATAATACAATACTCTGTAATTGTTGGGGTATATTGTTTTCTTTTTCTTTCATTCCTGTGGTGTGCAGAACACCAATATCATATCAAGCAATCAAAACAGTTTAATTTCAAAATTCAGATGTGTTGTATATCTGTCCTATATTCTGACCTAGCAGTTCCTTTATTTTCTATAGAACAGATAGATGCTCAGGGGATGGGCTACAACTGTCCATTTAAAAACAAAACAAAAAACAACAACAAGAAAAAAAGAGGGAGATAGAAACAGTTTTCACACTAAGATTTTATTTGATATTGTATTTGAAAAAAATTCAAGTTATTCCATAAATGGTGACATTTACTGCTTTCCTATGGCTTTGTGTATTGCTTCCCTTATGCCCTCCAAATCTTAGTATTTTCAGCTCCATTCTACACCCAGCCTTTCTGTCCAGGATCACAATAGTTCATACTAGCAGTTTCAGGGCTAGGCATGTGCTTACTTTCCTCCTAAAATGCATTCTGATTGACCAACTGATTAATGTCCATTGAGATGGATGTGAGCCATTTCTATTGAATTTTTACTGTCCATCTCTGTGTCACAATACTAATTTTGGTTCTGTCTCTAATCACCAATTTTCAGTAAACTTGCTGGAACTGAAAGTCTTTGAAAGCTGTCCTATTTGCTTGAAATTAAAAGCTGTTATAGTGGAAAGACAGATGGTTTAATCCAGTAAAATTTGTTTCCTGGTGAAAGGAGAAGCAAACCAAAATGAAAACAGAATCCCTAGTTTCTAATTCTTCCTGAGCTATGCGCTAACTTCCCTGCTGAGTTACAACAAAATATTTTGAACAGTATAAAAAGAAAATAAGGAATGTCTGTTTTTTGTATACATTAGCTTCTCATCCTTAGTTTAGCAGTCTTGAAATAAGTCTACTACGGGATTGATGCAACTTTGTAATGTGTGGTATTATTACTGTAAATATGATATGTACAAAACAATTACAAATTAAGATCTGAGTTCTCCAGTCTGCTAAGAACACAGGACTTCTGGTAATGGAGAAAAAACATAACATTTTTGCTTGTGGAGATAAGTAAAACGTTCTGCTCTGTGGGGAAATCCTCTGCCAGTGCATTAGCTGGCTAAAGTAACTAGTCCTCTTACAGTAATCTCTGCTCCAGCTCCTGGTATAAGAGGAAGAAGAGAGGTTGCATAGGGCAAAGCAAACATGCACATGTCAGATTTATCCTGTGATTTTTCACTGGAGTATGTTCAGGTTTGTGACAGATATATAGCAGGTTGTCACCACCTCCAGCCCACCAAACTTCTTGTCTGCTTGTGAATCAGCTTTGAAAGCATCACTGTTTTCAGCTAGTGCATCACATTGTCTAAGTACTCCAGTTTGAAAACTGAGCAGCTTAGGAACTCGTTTGTGCATCAAATATCTGTCTTGGAGGCAGTGATGCTCTTTATAGCACAGACGGTGGTAAATTTTGATTTGTCACCACGTCTGTTAGAATCCACAATAACAAAATTTAATTGTACTGTTAGATGTTAACTCAGCTTGCTCCAGCTTCTGCTTGAACTGAGTAGCATAGGATCAGACAGCTACAACCAATTTTTGGAAGTCACAGTTTCTGTTTAGGTAGAACTGAGTCCAAGCAGCGTATCCTGCTGACAGGTGGTAGGAGCTGGTTTGATAATGAGTTCTCAATGCAAGTACTCTGGTATTAGTGGCTTATGTGGTTTTTATGTAGAGCTAAAAGTGTGGATTTGAAGAGCTGTATATGCAGTGATAACTAATTGTGATGTATAATGTATTTTAAAGGCAATTGTATTTCAGCTGCCTGATCTTTCCTTACCCAGATGATCCCTGAAAGTTTCATTTACTTAAAAGGGTTGCTAATGCATGCTAGGCATTAAATTAAATTGCAAAGCCTATATCCACAAAAAAGGGAGGTTGGGAATGCGAGTTGTTAAAGCTATTTGGTATAAAGAAAGGTAAATCCTGGAATTATATTCCCACTGGGTGCAAAAAAGATTAGGAGATTGACTTTTTAAAGGGAGAAGAAAGGAGGGTTCTGTCTTTAACAAAGGGAAATAGAGCAGCTGCCTCTCTGCCCATCCCCCTGTTAGCTTTAGAGGCAGCATTGAGGTGACGTTCACTGCCTGAGCTGGTTTCTCAATCTATAAACCTAAAGATGCTTAAGAATTCAGTCATTGCATGACTGGTACGAAGAACCTTCGTGTGTGTTAGATATAATATAAGGAAATCACGATTGTTTTATTTTTTCATGTTTTTTTAATCTAGTTTCTGTGATTGTAGTAAAAAGCTAACTTTTTGCTCTATGTAACATTTTCAACATTACCCAGAGCAATAAGCCCAGAGCATTTCTCTAGAGTTACTGAAATGAGTTAAAGGAATATGATTTGCTTCCTCCACAGACCCTCCGTAGAACCAGCAGTTGTGGACAGGTTTGTAAACTTAGTGTCCCCCATGAATCTGCAAACCACTGTGCTTAGAGGCAATAGCTCACTTTTCTAGGAATTCCTAGTTTCCTGCATGTAGTTTGTCTAAAACATTGTCACATGTTTCCAGGGCAGGGCTACCTTCAAAGAAAACTGATGTTTCATTACAAAGTACCTTTAAGTGTAGCAAAATTATTCTGAAAATATATGCATATGAAGCAGGTCCACTAAGAATAATTTCTTTTGACTTATATTTGAAGAACTTAGTGGTAGTAATCAAATCTGAGAGAGCTCTGACTTCCAGATCACTGCTTGAGCTAGAAACCCTTTTTGATGTGAACTGATCCAAACAGATATGGTTTTATAGAAGATTTGCAAAGTATCTCACTGTTGCTTTTGAAATGTTGTATGTCAAATACATGACGAGTATGAAAGAGCTGTAGCCTTCTTAGAAATTATCTCTCTTGTTCTAATAAAGGATCTAACTCATGTAATCCATATGCCCATTACTACTAACTTAGTTCCTGGGATCTGAGGTAAAGTTTTGTAGGGAATCTTTTCTTCGGCAGAAAGTGACTCCAGAATCTAAAGACTCTTCCCTAATTTCCCACTTGTTCTTATGCCAGTTTGAGATTTGTCTGTTTCAAAAGCTTGCTTACTCTATCTGAAGGAAAGAACATGATAACAATAGTTGCCATAAATACATAGAAATGAATGGAAGTTAAATAAAGCTGTTTAAATTATGGAAGAGCTGAAGAATAGAATCTGTTACTGGGTGTACTGAATCTGCTGAGAACTGTTAATGGATCCCTGCAATTGAGGCAGCACTTGGATGTGGTGGTTACTCCCAGTACCTATCACTGATAAGAAAAAACAAAAACAAATAAACAAACAACAAACAAAACAAAACAAAAAAACCCACTAAATTTCTAGTGGAAAAAAAAAAAGTTAATTATTTCATTTGCCCTAGAAAGAAACGTAATGTGATCCATTTTAATCAAGGGTGTTAGTGGAATTCATAGATGGTGAATTCTACATTTCAATACATATCTTTACTACAAATGCATTCCACAGTTATATGCTCCAAAAATACCATAGATTCTGTTGGTTGTCTTAGTAGGTCACCTTCAATGACTAATAAAATCGGACTTACTAAGCTTTTTCTTCTTTTTCCTTAACAAGGAAATTTACTTTGCTTTAAGAAAGCTCATTTGCTGTGGTAGCAGGTTTCTTAGATAAGGAATCTAGAAGATGAGACTATAAGCAGTGTTTCTGCAAGACTAATTTTTTTTCAGTTGTTGGCACATGAGCTCAGGAGAAAAGGAGGTGTCTGAAAACAAATTAACATGATCAGTAGTAGCAGAGAGTTTATTTGAAAAATGCAGTGAATCATTCAGGAAGTTGCTATTATAGCATGTAATATTTTTCTTTTTCTACATGAAATGTGAGGTGTATGAAGAGCTCTGAAACAGTTTCAAAAGTTTTGCAAATGCTCAGAAGTCTATAAATTCTATTCTGAATTGGGCACACGTGACTTGGGCTACTAGAACCATCATTCATGTTAGAGACAAAATATAATTAATTGTTGTTGCATGCTATTGTAATACTACTAGTCAATAGTGGTCAGCTGTATTACTAAAAGGTATTTCATTGTGTCTTAAAATGTAACAGTTACATATGCTCTTAAATCAGATTTATACTACTACTCTTTAAGACAGTATCTCTTCAGATTGTAAAAGGATTTAGATATCCTTGATGAAGTAAAGAATTCAGAATTCATTTCATGATAAACTAATATATAGAAAGAGTATTCATGCATTTTTTTCCCTGCCAGGTAATTCTGAGATAATTGAAAATATTGGAACTCTCTCTCTTCCTAGGGCAAATCATTCCATAGGCATATCTAAGAATGGCAGTGACTTTTAACATTCAAAAGCAATTGTGTTAATACACAATGAAATACTTCCTATGGACTTTTCTCTCCAAGATAGTGCTGGAATACGTCAGGCTGTTAGTTTCTGTAAACTGAATGGAGTCATTTAGATTCCATA